>CM043117.1:61934157-62162544 GCA_023701765.1 Hylyphantes graminicola
AGAGAGTTGATCCGGCGACAAGTAACGCAGGTTCTGCTTTGCTCGGGACACATTTCAATGTGGGGCAGACCCGATTGCCCCGCAATATCATGAAACCAGGTGAGGTATTGAATGGAAATGTTCCTCCGTCTCCATGGGTAAAGGCCAGTTTGGTTCCGTCAGTTGGACCGGACACATGCACTATTTTCACAGTGTGGTGTCAATCGAAAATTACTGATATCCGGTGGGACACGTTTCAAAAACTTGGCCAAATCTCCGTCGCATGGTGGAGTAAAAGTCTTGGAATTCTAAAATTTTTGGCGTCACTGCCTGGACACTGGATTGTCCAATTTCGTAATCCTTGTGCACCCGTCGTGGAAATGAAATGAGTTGCCGATGGGACCAACTCGTTCAAGTGTGACGGATCAATTCCGACATTTCGTAATATTGGGGTGTGCATTGGTACGGATCGGAAAAACAGGGTTACCGTCGGTTTGACCCAACCAAACACAATGTTGATCGGTTTGGCAGCCGTCGACAAAGAATTTGACCCTGGCGGACCACATGTGCAACATGATGTATTTTTGACCGCCTCCAGTACACGAAAAGTAAAACACGCGTTTATCTTGCAGAGTCGATGTGGCGTCGGGTTTCGAATAGAACGGGCAAGGGTTGCGGAACCAATTCGTCTCTTTGTAAGTATTGATACAATTGAGGACCCGTGGGCGGGATATAATTGGATCCCATCTACGAGACCCGCACACAGCATCTTGCGGTACAATCCGCCCTTGACGAAATCATTAATGGTCATGGTAGAGGTATCTATACCAATCTTTTGTCCGTCGATTTTGAAATGGTATGTGTACCTGGGAGGTTCAGAGTAGACTGGATAAGAACCCGGGACATGTCTTCAACGTCCCTGCGTAGGTTTTGGGTACTGGCGGTGGTGAATCGTATCGACATATGTATATAGTGCAGTACAAGAGCAAGACCAAGACTAGAACGACATGTGACCAGCTGCATAGCTTTGAATTTGAAAAAAAAAAAAAAAAAATTTTTTTTTTCTTGGGTACTATATTATACCCGCGCAGCTTTGCTTCGTTTTTATTCCACCACCATGGAGGACGACATGTTATTTTCTATTCGCTGGGAAAAAAAGGTTGCTTCCCAACCAACCAGCACAAGAGCAAACGCACTACAACGAGCCTCCACATTATACCAACGTACGGACTACCAATTTTCTAGATGCACAGGCCGAGTGGTTCTAAGTAACACGTCAATAACGAAGGAATGGCTGGGGGTTTGTACTAATCGTATAGAATCACGTCGTCGAAAGCTCATCGACAAACCATTTCCCCAACTGCGGAGTTTCGCTATACTCGAATGGGAGATCGGACGTAAAGTAGCTAAACCCTATTTCCCGACCCGATTACAAACCGGGGAAATTGGATTCATCGCCGAAGCTTTTTATAAAGTATTCAATACGAGCATTGTTCACGAAGAAGTCGGCGATTCCTCAAAAAAATAAAATTTAGTTATTACGCATAAAACAAGGACTGGCTGGTGATGGCTCTACAATTGACTTGTGTCGGGAGTTAAAACAATACACCGAGGATTCTACTAACAAAGTGGTACTACCCATTACCGACAATAACACCCTGGCTGCTCGAGGAAACGTTTCATTATGCATTCGGAATGCCACTAGGTTCCCGAATGGACGATTGCAAGCATTCGATATCGAGACGGTGGCTGGCCCATGGACGGTGCGAACCGGGCGTACCCAACCGGCTTGGACGAAACGGATGAAATCGTCATGATCAGTCTCTACAAGTGAGAACTCGAAAGGTATGGGTCCAGCCTGTTGTTGTTTTATCGGTCTCCTGGCCTATAGCGATGGCGGACCCGTTGACGGCGTCGAAACACGGCGTTTACTACGACAATGAAAAGTCCATGTTGAACCGACTTTTATGTCGCCATTCAAGATTGTCCAAGTGCCTGTAGCCTCACTGGAATGAGAGTTACAATATCAACGGATTCGACGTGCTCGTGTCTAACTTTTCATCGATTGCTCTGGCTGGGCATGCTCATTCCATTCTTCGGCAATACTCTTCCGCCCGAGTAGGTGAAACGCTCGTCACTACGTTTCAAAACAAAGTTGGTATTGGATTTGTATCATTACTTTCAAGACATTTTCCAATTACGATTTGCCTGGCTTCAAGTTGGATGACGTGAGCTCGCATCAAACTTCGCGGAGAAACCAAAATCCCTGTTCAATCGACAGGCATTTGGTGTTGCGTATACGCGTCCGGAAGCCTCCGTCGGTCATGGGTTGTTAGCAGCATGCTCGAAGAATGTCATCGCGTTTTGAGCACCTCATCGTGTTCCCCGTGGAGCAATTTGGTACGTTTCGACAATACCTAGAGTATTGTCTCAAGGTAAGTCCTTTCTCGTGAAGCGTTCTCTTTGACAAAAGGAAATGGTTTTGTCGTTATGCCGGAAAAATTGGAAACGTGACCAATTTCGCGGCCCTGAATGTTAATTCCCGATGCAAGCCTATGTACATGGGCAATTCCAATTTCTTGCTGGAATTGTTAAAATCGTACGGAAACGTGTTGGGATTTTTCATCAATACGCGTTTCTTTTCGATGTCCCAATCGACGTCAAGAAATACGAATCCGTGCTCACCAAAAACAAGGGACTTATCAAGGAGCCCTCAAATTTTTTGCACGCCGGAAACACCGTACAAAGACGTGTCCGGTCATAGGATTTTTGCCAGCATGTACCCGAGTGCTTTGCTGAGTAGCAACCTGTGTTATAGTTTCGTGCACTTCATCATGATCCAGGGAACGAATGGGTCGCTGATGCCCACTCGCTCAAAGTCTGACGACGATTCCGTAACCGCTCATTCACAGTGAAAGAGAATTTCGAAACCGAACGATTAGTCGGGAGGTGGCGAGCAATTCCACTAATGTCTCCCCAAACCTTTGATCCGGAAAAGGGAACAAGTTTTGCCATCGTGATCACGAGGGAAACCGAGGCCTTTTTTACCATGCGTCGTTCAAGCATTTCATTCAACTGCGAAAAAGAATAGCGTTTAAAATCATCAAGCCATTTTTAAGGAAACCAAAGACGTCTACCACTACAATGTGCAACTGTGCATCAAAATATCCTGTAATGATCAATTCGCCTTTTTGTACGGCATCATGGCCAACAAAAAACTCGTGTTTGGCCTATCTTCCTATAGCCATGGCCATCGTGACGCTGGCTCGCTACCAATTGTTGGGTTCGTACCATTACCTCTCGAGGTTGGGCTACACGGTATGCCTACGCAGATACCGATAGTCTCATGGTCCACATGGTGTGGGGGGGTGCCCGACGACCATTTGCCATGCCTATTGGCGGTGAATACGTATTTAAATTTTACCTCACGTCGAATTGAAATTTGAACAGCGCAATGGTATGGCATACTGTTTATATCTAAAAAAACGCTACGTGTTCCAGACGCAAAAGGGCGAAATTGTGACCAATAGGATTCAAAAACGTAAAAAACGAATTGTTGGAAACCATTACTCAAATCGTGCTGGAAAATGTGTGGAGTTTTATCTATCAGACACCCAAAACGAATGCCGCATGGACGGAAGATGGCTTGTCCCTGGAGAGTAGGGGTTTGGAGTTATTGTGGGTACATGTGCTTGCAATTGGCGTTTTTGTACAAGTGTCGAGATGCCAAAAAGTATTCCATTTGCCGCAAGACTCAAACCTTCTGAGTGAATACAAGTCCAAGGAAGTGTGCGACGGTCCGTTATGCTTACCAAAAGTATCCCGAAAAAGCAAATGATTACATTGAATAATTACACACAGCAGAGCGGATGTGGCCGAGAGAGAAGCCAAAATCAGTGGATCATCGACGCCAAGACTGCCAATGGGTCAATTACGAAAAGTTGAAAATTTTCAAAAAATGAGTCAAAAAAGGAAAATGTTTGCTTGCTTAACTCAATATAGCTTTTTGGAAACGAGCAAAAGTTCCGATGGACTTGTGTGACCATGGTCCTGAATGCCACCCGCTGGAAACAGGGTTTATGCATGCCGAACTGTTGCATCGACACAAGACGGGACGTTGGCATTGAAATGCTGGTGGAAAAAGTGGAACGAGATATACGTTCAAAACTCAATAACCATTCGCAGGCGTACTCCTGGGAGAAGGATCTGTGCGACGAAAAGTAACATGATGGGAAAAGTGTCGAGAAGAAGACTACAAAAAAACGCAAGGTAGAAAATTATGGAAAGCCATGAAAAAAAAAAAAAATTTTTTTTTTTTTTTTCATCGTGGCTATAATTAAAAACCCGTCCACAAATCGTAGCGCATGCATATTCGTTCTCGTAATGTTTTCGAGAGATTGTGTATCAAGCCTTAGTACCAGAACAGCTGTACCCAAAACCAATACGATTACCACGTGAAGAAAGCTGCCATCACGTTAAAAAACAACAGCTGGTGTTTGGTAACGAGTGCTTTGCCATCTTGTTGGTTACACTATCCTTGAAGACCGCCATACGATGAGAAAACCCGAAACCAAACTGTAGGCCACCCAGAATGACTGCCAGCATAATGAGGTTCATTCAAGATGGTTTTTCAAAATTTCATTTTTCCATTATACTTGTTTAAGACATCACAATACAGGAATACCGACCAAGGACATTGTGATCAAGCTTTCCCATGCTGGAAGGAGCAACATTAGCCACAACTGTTATCCTTCCAGTAATCAGCAGCGGTCCAGTACCTTTAAGTACCGTTTACAAACATTGGTTTGATTGCGGTGACTACATATTGCCGTTAGAGGTGGGTCATTGTATAACCAATGACGTAGAATTGCATGATTGCTGAAAGCCAACAGCAGTAAACCTTAGCATGATGAGAAATCAATTTCTTGATACCATAAACATCCTTTCTTTATTAACCAAGTATGTCCTGCTATCCCACGCACTAGTTCATACCACGGGCGTCCTTGACGGACCGGACATATTTTGTTTTTGGAAATGTCCTACCTGGGATTTCAACTGAGAAAACCAACAAACATGTGCAAATCAAAAAGTCCCGATCCTTTTACCTATCAGCTCGTGATGGATTTTCCCCATTACTCGTGTCCCCGAATGCCATCGTGTCGAAAAAGTCAACGGAGTGCAAGCCAACGAGACGTGACACAATTTTTTGCAATGGTGCTATTGCCAACTTGCAAAGGAGAAATTAAAAACGCCCGACATTGTGTGTGGCTACAAGGGACCGAATCAAAGGAGACTTTTTGCTACGACACACGGCATTTTCCAACATTGTAGATGTGGGCACGATTCGGCGTTCCTTTCATTGCTCCCTGCTGAAACAACTCTAACGTGCTTCCCACTGTGCAAACTGCACGTGTCTCCCTACTTCCGAAATGTGCATTGGCGGCCGTCCAATCAATAGCTACATACATGGTTCAGCAAAATTTGATTTTGCTTTTCACCTCCAGCTGTAACTGCTCCGTTCATGTGCATCATCTGAGCGTAGGGATACTCCTACGCTTCGTTTCGATGGGTTCCTTTTCCCACAAATCATCGTAACGTGCTTGGGCCAACAAAGCGTTTGAAACACGTCAATCAAAATAGCGAGGGAGGTGATTCGACCACAAACACTTGGGCACCGTTTCGTGAGCCACCGAAACGTTTTTCAAGAAAATTCGAATCTTGTCGTCTTTGCCTCTGCCAGACAAGAAGGATACCGATCCGTCCAAGAATTGGTGGAGAGACTTACGCACCAGTTGACTCACGGCTCGAGACAAGGCGTGTTCGGTTGAACACGTATAAAAGCTTCCAGCTGAGAGGCTGATTTCCAGTGGACGGCATTTGACGTATTCGGAATGTGGAATCAACGTGCATTACTCAACGGATCTATCGACTTGCCACGCGTATAACACGTCACGGTCGTACAAACGACCCAGATTGTCCGTTTTGTCCGAGAGAGGTTTCAATGTTTTGGGGACGGGTCGACGATGGTTGAGCCAATGCCGAGCCAATTCCCCCAGAAGACGGTCCGAATGGTACGAGTGGTCCAGAAGAGCTGGGATCGGAAAGGATTTGTTTCCAAGATTGCCTTGTCGTCTGAAAGAGTTTCTTCGACGATGGGGGTGGTTTGACGACGTGCCATAAAGGCGAGAATCAAATTGAAAAATGTGTTCATGGTGCGTGTCGTTTCATGACGGCAATGGATCTTCTCCTCCGGGCGGCGGCTTTCTCTTCCAAATAATCGAAAATGGCTTCGAAATCACATTGAATTTGGATACGATGCATGGTCAATCCACCTAGACGGGGCCATTTTCCTCTCCTTCCAGTCGACTCGCTCGGCATTGAGTTTGGCGACAGTGAGAAAGGCCTTCAGGAGGTGGTTCCAAAGACATGTTGCTTTCGTTCCAAATAAAAAGTTGTTCAAACCAATCTATCAACGAAGCACTTGGACATCTTGATTCCATCGCAACAGGTTTCCAATGAAAAGGGATAAGCTTGGGTCGTGTATATTCACACAAGTTTTTACGCCATGACACAATGTACAGTGTACATGGACAAAGAAGAGCAAGATGTAAAACCACAGGGCCATGGCTTGAGTATTTGAAAAAAAAAAAAATTTTTTTTTTTTTTTTTTTCATGATGCCTATATAACCGTGTGCAAGTTCCCTCCCTAGACTCCAAGTCAAGATGGGCATCACCAATTTTCTGTAAACTCATTGATCCGTTGGCATGAACCAAAAAACCACCCAACAAGCCAGCACCTTTCGACTCGATCCTCTTTGACGTACCGCCATCATCCACTCCCCAGCTCAATTTCATACACGCAGGTATTGCCTCGGCTTTGGAATCGGAAGAATCGAAAATTGTTTCTCGAAGTATGTCCGTTATGGCATGGTATAAATTGCACAAACAACTCTTGCAATTTTTTTTGGGCCTTGTGCTACCAACGATTCTCTCACACTCGTCTTGTCGTTTGACGGAGAAGGAGTTCCCATGGAAGTGGCCGACTCAAACGCGAACGGCGGGCTGCCAAAAAAGACGACACCATGGATCTTCAAGACGAAATACAGGATGGTGTTGTTTGGTGTCAATCAAATTGCCTTGCCAGGTCCAAGTTATTTTTTAAGCAAACTTCGACACTTGTCGTTCCGCAAACTGCGTCAGTTGCACGTGTACGTCAGCGGTTGTAACGTCCCAGGAGAAGGAGAACACAAATTGTTTCACCTGGCCGAAGCTTTGAAAACGTGTCGAAATCCCTATCGTGGTGAGCGAACGACCAAGACGTGTTTGTCATACATCCCTGATGAGATTGGAACGGTACGATTCGATTCAAATTTATCGGTACGGTCGTTACTTCTACCAAGTGACACGTCTGTATCGAGAATGGTTACCGTTATCTTCCAAACATCTTCAAGTGTGTTTTCGTTTCTCTTTGGTAACGATTTCGTTCCAACTCTGATTGGCATTTCGCTCGTCAACGTAACGGTCCCGACATTCATCAAAGCATGAATGATTGGACGCTGTGACCATCCGGTCGACATACTGGCTCAGTTTATTCAAAACATGATTCCAAAAATTCGTTTTCATCGCGTCACGCACATGGACCACTTGTTGGTGGAATCGTTTTTGATCACTTTCTTGTGGCTATTTACGATTACTACAAAAAACGCAAACCATGTTTCCCACAGAAATATCTCGAGAATCCCGTCTATCAGGCGTTTGATCGAAACCAGTTGCTGACTGCTTTGAATCGATCCAGACATTTCTTTCTCTACCCTGTTACGAAAGGGGCCAAAAAAGCATATGATTGCGCTTACGACAGCTCTGACGACCACGAAGCAAGCGCAATATGCAGTTTTTTGGTTCACGATGACATACTCGATCAAACTCAAATCTTACTGGGTATAACGCAAATCCAGCGAGGTGCTTGCGATGTATTGCATTTAACAAAAAAGTCGTCGCCACGTAGCCGATGATGACGAGCCATATCCATAACCATTGGTAACGAAACCCCTCGAATATCGGTGGTAACCAGCGAAACGGGCCAAAGATTGCCTTTTGAGCTTCCTTGTAGTGCAAGCGTCTATCCAATTGAATGAGTTCCAACACGGGTTCAGGAGCCATGATCACATGAGAATCACGATCCAAGTATATAATTTCCTCTTGGAATCGGACATTGTCTAAACTCTCCATGTCAAAAGACTTGTGCGGAAGGATACGCTTTGTAGACGGGTAGCGACATGACTCGGTGTAGCAACTGAGTGACAAGATTTGATTTTTCGGATACGAATAGTCAAGATCCGACGGGAATGAAGAAAAGAATCATTGTACGGTACCCATGGTTCCTTGTTCAGAATAATGTCCAAGCTAGTCATACTTTTCTTAAATCAAGAACATGAATGATCCAATGAATTATAAATGCGGAAAATCCTGTTGATGGGCAAGTAAAAAAAAACCTCGACTTGAAATGCCGAGCCAAGCAACAATAAAGACCATCATGACGGGTCAAGCCTTGGATAAACCAGCGAGCCTATTTTCGGTACAGAAACCAGTTACGAACACAAATACGAAGAAGGGATTACTGTCAAATGCATCTCAATCGATCTACCATTTTGGCAAACACCAAAGACACCAAATTAGAACCTGATATTTTTGAAAAATATAGTGACCTGACAGCTAAAGTCAAAGGACTTTTATTGGAATATGTGTACAAAGACATTACTGAAGTTTCACACCTGCCGGATGAAACAATGAAAGCACAGGCGCAAGATGACATGTTTACAGAGTATGAGGACAGATTGAGAAAGCTCGGAGACGATTTACAAAATGCTGCTGCACAAGTAACGGAAAAAGATGCCAAGATAAAGCAATTGGAAGAGGAATTGGCTAAAAAATAAAAGTTGAAAAAAAAAAATTTTTTTTTTTCTATTGTCCTATATATATGTGTGTCTCGTGGGACAACGCTATACACCTTTCAGCTACAAGACAAGATGGAGTATCCAAACCTTTTGCAATGTGCCTTGGAAAACCCTGTGCTGATGAAAGCCGTTCGGGACATGGAGTGCGAAACCGGCATGTTGAATCTCGTGGATATGGAATGGGAATCCAAGTTGGACAATTATCCCGTACACCAGTTACACGTCGCAAAGCGAGTGGTCTTTTCCAAAGGACATGCTTGTAGTCAAGAGGGAGCTTTCGTGCGTAACGTGGCATTGCCGACACATTCGTATAAAATTATCGTACTCGGAAGTTTTTCAGGCGACCGTGTCAAATCCAAAGATCTGGATGGAACTGCGGGAGACATGAGTTTTGTGACGCGAGATTGTCCACCTCTGACAACCATCGCCCAAGCCATGGCAGAAAACCAGGGTCAAAAACTGCACGATGGAGCCCGATTGTTTATGGATAACTGCAATCCGAGTCTGTGTGTTCATTGCCGAGACCAACACAAAATACATAACGTGCCATGTGACGTTCACAGGAATTGGTGCGTCACCAAACTACGTCTGTTTGATGGGCGAGGAATCACTCATACCTTCAAAAAGTCTTTGGAACCCATGTTGGATAACATGGGATCCTTTTTAGCCATTTGCCAACTCCACATTTACAGTCGTACGACTTTTGGAGAAGATAAATACAAGATTGGCGGACGCATCAAGAGTATTTTGGTGTTTCAAGAGTCGTCGATTCGACCAGCTGATGAAATGAAATTTGTCGGAGGCATGACACCGAGCATTGAATTCCCGACACAGGAAGAAAATGAAAACGAAGAAACTATTAGTACCACTACCACTAACTAGAAAAAAAAAATTTTTTTTTTTTTTTTTGTTACCCTTATATACCCACGAAACCTTTCCTTGTCAGTCTTGTACGGTTGGTTCGTTGCTACTCTTGTCCCACACTTGCAACACTGGTTTGGAACACGTCATAGAAGATTGGCCAGAGACAGCAAGCACAGTTTCAGGATTGATGGTCAAAATCGACATTCGATCATCTCGAGGCATCAGCACTGAACCATCTTCTCCCAAAGAATAATAGAATCCAGCTCCTTTGGGCCGAGCTATAAACCATTCCAAGCTCGTATCGTCACCTCGCTGATGATATCGCGTCCAGCGAATACAATTTAACCAGTCTTCCGGATCATCCGCCAAACTGTCCACCTTTAGCATCGTCACTGGTTTCAGATACACGGGTGGCGTTCGAGGAGAATTTTTGTCTCGATACAGCGAGTACAAATCCATCAAGTAGGAGATTGATACACGTTCACACACCAACATTGTGTATTCCCTCCGACGTTGTTCGGGATCGACTAAAACAAGAGTGATCCATTGCAACGTACAAGTCGAACAACCACCATGACTGACGAATGGATTCATTCCATTACAAGTTGGGGTTCAAGGAACATGTCGAAAAATTGACTCCGAGTCAAAAGGCGTTTCCTCACTTGCTTCATGAATGGTTGCTGAAACCCGAGCATCAATTGGTGTTGGTGGCGGGAGGACCCGGGTCGGGGAAAACGTATACCGTCACAACATGTTTGGATCACGTTGACCTGTCACAATTGAGAATGGCTTATACGGCACGTGTCGCTTATAAAATAAATGGTCAAACGATTCATTCGGCAATGCGACTCGACTGGCGTGAAGGATCCGTGTTGGAAGGTTTGTTTCGAGAATTGGAAAATGAAAGTGATCCTCAAAAGTGCATCGATAAGAGCCAAATCCTTTTGAATGAAATGAACTGCACTAGAAATCCTGAAATTGTGGTGATTGACGAAGTGGGAATGGTGGCACACTGGCTCATTTATTGGATCATTCGCTACTTTTTTCAAAGAAGCATACCTACGTTGTTTATCATGATGGGAGACCCGAATCAATTACGACCCGTCAAATCGGAACACAACGTGTTTAGCGTCAATCTGATGGAAAATACGAAACGTATCAACTTGTTGGAAAGTGCTCGATTCACGCCCTCGTACGACGTGATAGTGAAATGCTTGCGGCAGTTTGTCGACATGAACGACGTGTCGGGCATGTTGGGTTTCATCACGGAGCACTACCCAGTGGTGGATCACATCAATTCGGACATTTTAAGGAAATGCACGAGAGCCATGGCCCACAAGAATGCGACCATAGAGACGTACAATAATTTCTATCTGAAATATATGGTCGAGGGTCCTCGTCATCGCTTGTGGAACAAGAAGAAAGACAAGTATGTGGATGTCAAACCGGGCTGTCGTATATTTGTGACACAGAACGGTGTGTCGAGTGCTTTGAACGGAACTCCATTGATATTTGTGGAATACGATAGCGTACGCGACGTGGTGATTGGCCGACGAGAAGAATCCAATGACAATGATGGCAAGGTGACTGTATCAAGAAATGCGGCTGGTGAGTTTATGATTTCAGTAGGATTTGCGGGGACCATTCACAAGTTTCAAGGCGACACGATGGACGATGCAGCCATAGCCATAAACTTTGACTCGAGTCAAAATCTACATTTGATGTATACTGCCCTGAGCCGGGTAAGATCAATGGACCAGGTCAAAGCAATATGTCTGTAGGAAAAAAAAAATTTTTTTTTTTTTTTTTTTGACTAGTATTTATACTGCCTCTGGCATGGGTGTTGGAAGTTCCGGTGGCGGCGGTACCATTGCAGCTTTAATAATGACTTTGGGAAATTCGCTCTCAGAAGATTTTACTTTGTCAGCAACAGATTTCTCCGCCGCTTTTTCTGTTTGTGCCACCGGTTTGGAAATGGAAAACAGCAGCATGACTACATAGTCACTGACGGCTTTCATTTGTTGCGTCAATTGCGTTTGGAAAGGGCTGGACAATTGGACAGTTTGTTGATCTTCCTCCATGTTTTGATAAATCGTGTGCAACAAACAACGCATTTCCAATTCCGTATTGTTCTCCTCTTTCTGAACGCTGGTTTGGTACGTGAGATATGCCTGTTTCAATTGTTCATCTTGAACCACTGACTTTAGCATGGGTGTGACGACCTTGTCATGCACGTAGCGACACATGATTCCCGAAAACATGTCCACGATGGATTTCATAGCCTTGTACTGTTTCACGCTCATGATGGATTGAATAATGGTTTTGGAAGCCGTATACATGTAAACGAAGTCGTCAGAGTGACCATTTTTACGCACAGCGTCCATAATGGCGGGACCCATCGGCAGTTCATGCAGCAACTTTTCCATGTACATGGTGAAATAGTGTTTTTGAGTTTCCAACAGTTGTTGATTCAACGAGTTGGAATTATTTTTCGTCAGACTCTGCTCCAAGTCTTGAAGAATGGCCGCTTCTTGCGTTCGAGTACTTTTTGGAAGGGGTTCCTCGTCTTCCGATTCGAGAAGAGGAGGGTCTTCATCACGATTTCGTTTCATCTTGTTTAAGTAAATGTCACTTCTTTGGGAGCATTGCTCACCTCTTCTTGATGCTGTTGGAGCCTCTCTCTCGTCAATCTATTGTCGACGATCCCGTTCACCACATCATTCACGATAAAGGGAACCGTCGTTTCGATGGCCGCTTGAATATAGGTATCGACGTCTAGGCTCGGGGCAAAATCTAAATACCATCGGCCGTTCTGAAACCGTAAGAGCAGTCCGTTGAATCGTGGATCTTTTTCGAAGAGGGACGGCAGAGTCATGTGCAGCGGATTGGAGACGTACCGACCTCGGAACTGTTCCGGCGACTCTAGATCATTCTCTCCAATATAACAGGCTGGAAACTGATACAAGAGCGTCCACGCCCATTGTCTTTGCTGTGCCTGCTCGTACGCGGATTTATATCTCAATACACTGCCGGACCTGAGAAAAGAAATGTGACTCGGAATGAACCGACACCATTCCATTTGATTAGGTTGGAGGTTCCACTCTTCTTTGCGTTGGGTCATGTAATACGTATCGACATCGTATCGGCGCGTCCTCGTCACATAGTCTTACTTTCTTTCCCTGAAAAACACTTGCATGTAATCGTACGGGAATTCTTGAGCGATTTGCAAGTTGCCATCCTTGACGAGCGGTTGCAAAGCATCCACTATCGTCGATGGTATTAGATTGGTGTATTGGAGAAACACCGCCGGTTCCCTATCCATCAGATAGAAATAGGCTACGATCGAAACGGATTTAGGCGTACTCGATTGAATCGAAAGGGGATACTTGAATATACTGGCACAGGCATTGTAGCCGGGACCTCGAATGTAATCGCCATTACCCTCCAGCCTCACACCAAATTGCCCCAACGTTGGATCGCAGACGCATCCTACCCCTTCTTCGTAGCGAGCATTTTTCAACGCGAGTCCGGACAATGCGTCAAACGTGCAAGGTCTCTTGAAGCATTTCTTGTCTCGATGCGTTTGTAGATAGGTGTCGTGGAATCCATGTTCGGGCCGAATACGGTTAAACGGTATTTCGTCCGAGTCACAGTCATCGCTAGAATCCATCACTTGAAGAGCGGTCAGTTTCTGACACGTGTATCCTTTGACCTCGTATCCATCGGGACATTCGCAGACTCCCGTAAAATAATTAAAGCGCCCATGAGGTTGACAGGCCACGACCAGGTCGCAATTTCCGCCAAAGATTTTTTGAGACACGAGTCGATCGTCGATGCAACTGCAACTCGCAAACTTTTGTCCGTAAATATCGGTGAGGGTCCATGTTCCCGTTTCCGGATAACATTCTTCTCCCCGCAATATTTTTGGAAAACATGTTTGTGAAAGGCACACGTGATGGTCTTGACAATCACTGGTCTGTTGACAGGCGGTGGTGGTGGTGGTCTTGGATGTCGGAGAATCTAAAAGAGGCCATTTGTCGACTCGGGGAGGTTGGTAATGCCAAGCATGAAAAATTAATAGGATCGCGTACAAGACCAATAGCACATAGTAAATCATGTCTTGGTTTTTTTTAGTAGTCAATAAATGAGTGTGGCTTGATAGGTGCGATAGCGATATTCCAGTCCCACTTGAGGTCGGGCGGCATCATGTTGCCGGAGCCACTGTAACAGAACCCATTTGGTCTGTGCGTTGCGAATTTGTTTCAAATACAGATCCACGCTGTACATGCTTGGTTTTCAGTTTGGTGATGCCTTTGATGAGCGTTTCGATCACTTTGAGCAATTCCTTATCGCAGGAATTGACTTTGGTGTAGGGATGAACGTGAATGCGTAAATCGTACTGGTCGTCCATATTTTCAGCCACGTGATCGTCGATTGCAATTAAAAAGATGGATTCCGGATAGTACAGGTCTCGGATATGATCGGATGCTTTCGAGCAGCGGTAGTACTGGCGCCCGTATTCGGATTCGCTTCGAGCAAATATTTTATAGGCTTTTGCTGCCAATTCGGGTAAAAATCCGTTGACCATCCGCTTCACGTAATCATTGGTTCCCAAACTCCACAAGATAATGTCCGCTCGAATCAAATGTAAAAAGTCAATCAAGGTCTTGTAATGGGGTCGAACGTGAAAGGTGGTTTCTTCGTGAAACCCCAATGTTTCGTCCATATCCAAGACGCAAACACATTTTGGGTCCATGTGCTTGATTATAACCAAGGATGGCTAACGAAGACAAAGCGAAACGTATTGTCCGGCATATCGAAAATGTGGAATTTACGGCATCGCTGTGCGAAATTCATCCTCGAAAGCAATGCATTCTCTTGTTGAACAATTACGACCACCGTCGATTTCATTGTTTGTTTGCGAATCATTCCAAAGTGTGGAAATCGTATACCATCAGTGGCTCGTGTGACTTGCCCGAACACTTTTATGAAATGATTCAAATGCACAAGCAGTTTGGGACGGAATACGTGTTGCCCTTCTCGGGGTGTTTTCGAGAATACTCGGGCTACACCATCGGAATGTTTTACCAACCCATTCAACTGTATGCTCCTCGCAAGATTCAACCCCACATGCTCAAAGAAGTCGCGTACGCTCTGACAGTCTTTTTTTGTACCGTGTGCCATCAACTGGGCGGCAATGTTCCCGATTTAAAACAGTTTTTGTTTTTGTACACGGAGACTCACCCGGTTCTGTGCGACATGGGTAGTTTCAACGTGGACAACCGGGTCCGCTTAAAAGGTCACAAACCTCACTTTAACGAAAAGAAATGGCGTCGATTCATGATGAAAAAGACGCTTCGAGACGTGATTCGGTACTTGAAATTGGAATTTAAATTATTCTTTCAACAAAAGAAAAAGGGTAGTGTATGCATATTGGACGAACGCGAAAATGCTTTCGATACGGAAACGCACCAGTTGCTGTGTCAAAGCCAAAAGGAACCGTTGGTGCAAATCTTGAAAACATTTGCCCACCTGATGCCCAATGAACATATAAGACGAGATGTCGTAGAACCGTGGACACTGTCACTGTTGGGAGATGATGCTTTCAGTGACGATGAATTGTATTGATTTAAAAAAAATAAACCATCAGTGGAAAGCAGCTGGAGCAGTAGTCACTCACAGTCAGGGAGACGGGTTTATATACACGCATTAAAAAAAAAAAATTTTTTTTTTTTTAATAGTTTCTTGACACATTCAGAAAAGCATAAGCCAAGATGCAAATCATGTATTGTGCATCATGCGGTCCTCCACTAGATATTGCTGTGTGCGCAAATGTGTTCGCGCTCCCTCGAAGTGGAATAGGTACGACATGCCTTGCCGAAAGTGCAATGCTTACGGATTTTGCCACTGCCAGTGCCTGAGCTACCACGATCATGCTAACTGCAACTGGAAAACCGTGTTTTACGCACAGAGTTGCTGCCAGCGAGAATGTTTCTGGCTGGATTGGAAGCAGGAACCAGAAGTGGACGGTATCGCCTGTTTGAAATGTCAATCATATTGCTACTGCCTCTGTAAATGTGTCACCTGGACCAAATATATCCAGAGACACAAGAAATAATAATTATTAAAAAAAAAAAAATTTTTTTTTTCCTCAATCCTCAATCAAGCATGGCTGTCGATTACAAAGAACTCGTGCTCCAACTCCTTCAACAGAAAAAGTATCCAGTGCTCCAAGAGTTTGTGGTCGTAGACATTCATTACAAAATGATCCCGTCAGAAGCACCCTGTCAAACCATCCGCAGTTTTGATCGACGTTTACACGATCCGCAGTACGTCTGGCAACAACATATGGATCCATACCGCATCTCCTATCTCGTCGACAATCATCCCCTGTTTCATATCCACGAAACGGAACATTTGGATACCACCGCCAGTCTCCCGTTTGATTGTCAGCGGATTAAACTGTCGAGGGGCTACATCGATGCCATCCGTAACGAAGCGAGTTTGACTTTTGAAGAAGAGTTGTATCATTTTTTGACTCTCTTAAACTTTGACGTACCCGCCCTGGCACCCTTCATAGACACGAGTTTTGTGGATTGCACGCGTCTATTGCCGCAATGCATACGTCTCTGGGCTTATAAGTATGAGGAACGGCCATTGGATCACATACCCGTCGACACTCGACTGGTAGATTGCTTCGGACCCCCCACCACAGCAGAGGGTGTACTACCGATTCGCGTGTTACGAGGCAAACTGGCTCCGTGTACTTCGCAATCGACAACTCTTGTCGTTAAACAATGATCACGAAGCCCATTTGAGTGGCAGACATCCGTTTGTGTGGCACTATGCTCCTCAGCACAAGACGCTGTTACCCTTGGTGTACAATCCTCTGGAGAATCCCATCATCGTCCTTTAACGATACTGCAGGTTGAGATGGTACAAAGAGTCTTCACTGTCGTCCTTGTCAAAGGGTTTATAGCGACGTGCATCGTCATAATAACGACACACGCGTCTCACGCCTTGACACACGGATTTGGGCAAGTTTTTGTTATTTCGATCGCAACGGTCTTTAGCGCTGTCGATGGACAAGATGGATTCGTCCGAAGACACTTCACTCATGTCTGGGGAACCGATAAACGATTTCATCTTCAGCTTCTTTTTGTTGGCATACGATCCGACGTATCGGTTCGCATACCTTCCGAGTCGAGCATTTCTGTTGACGACATCGAGCCACACGGCTGCGGGAATGTTGGTCAAGTAGGTGCTTTCAAATTCGTTAAAAGTACGAGCAGTCCGAAACAGAGGTTTGAGTTTGCTGACCGGAATCATGAGACCCTCGTCCACGGTAAACTGTTGCAGATACGATCGTGACACGACACGTGCGTCTTTGAAATCTTCCGGAGACGCATCTTGGATTTGTTGTATCAGCTGAAATACGTATCCAAAGGGAACCCGCAAGGGTGTTCTAGCTGGCGTGCGTGCAATGCGTTTTCGAGGAGGCATCACTTTATTGATGATACACAATCTGCCCGTAAAAGTACAGATTGTAAAAATCAGACTCTCGGACGCGCATATGCGTATCGTAGTTGGCATGTTGATACTTGTCGTACGTGTCCCAGTGTGCCATGAAATGAAGCGTAAAGACAAAGAGCATTTGCCACGTGGTCGTATGCTGGAAATATTCGGCTGGATTGTGTAGCGTATCTTCCATGATGGAAAAGTTGATGATACCTCTCGCCTCGTCCACCAGCATGTGATTGTTTCGATTCATATTGTCGCAAAAGTCTCTCCGAATTTTATTAAATTCATAGAGGTTAAAGACAATGTGCATGTAGCGTTCGTTGTTGTCCCCGACTTGAGGATCCATGTACGTGTGCAAAATCTCTTTAGATCCATTTGGATCGTTGGAATAGTAAAAAAAGAGAACATACTTGTCCATTTGATGAATGGGATTGCCAAAAATCCAGTTCAAAATGGAAATCCACTGTCCGAAAATTAAATGAAAACTTTTGAGATTGGAGCTGGAGAAGCCTTCGACGACGGAGGAGCATGCGGTCCATGCATCGCGCCATCTATGGATGCGACTCGCATTATTGCGAGCAGGTCTTTGAGACTCGTGATGATCAATGCCACGTTCCATCTTTACTTTGCTTAAAAAAAAAGAATGTCATGGGTCCTTTTCCTGTTGATGTGGTTGGCATTTGCCTGGCTGACCTTTTCTTCCACCGATCGTCCTGCAAGCCTACCCATCCAAGTTCAAGTTCCCGTCTTTAAACAAGATTGTTCGTCCAAGCGTGTGCCATGCGTCAATGACTGTAGCTTTTTATGCGTCGAACAGGACGTATCGTGTGCAGGAGGCGTGTGCGTCGCGAATGACAGAAATACGGATCCTATCCCCAAGTGTGACACTGAAAAAGGTGGCATGTTGATGCTGACGAATATTCCTTTTCCTCAGTGGAAATGTTTGTGCACAGAAGAGTCTATATGGTCGGGCCCTGCATGCGATACATTGAATCCGGATATATGTGAGCATGGCGTATTTTTATACAAGAACCGCGACACATCGCTGTGTATCTGTCCTCATCCGTACAAGAAATTATTTGTCCGGGGTAAATGGCACTGCCTAGGCAAACCCGAATCCAATTTCTTTCAAGAAGAAGAGTCTGGCGCCATGGTGAAATCATCAGTGGGTTGCAGCTTGGGCAGTGGTCACTGTTAGGGAGACGAGTATATATACACACTAGGAAAAAAAAAAATTTTTTTTTTTTTTTTTTTTTTTTTTGTCTGCTCATATATTTTTTCTGCTTATATATTTTTTCTGTTTGTCTTTGATGCGCAGGTGGTTGGGAAACAGATTTAAAATATAAGCGCTTATATATTTTTTCTGTTTGCACACCCACCTCAGAAACTTTAAAAGTCAAGGTGGGTGTGCAAGCAGATTTAATATATAAGCGCTTATATATTTTTTCTGTTGGCAATCCACCTCAGAAGCTTTAAAAGTCAAGGTGGGTGTGCAAGCAGATTTAATATATAAGCGCTTATATTTTTAAATCTGTTGTCCAACCACCTGCGCATCAAAGACAAACAGAAAAAATATATAAGCAGAAAAAATATATAAGCGCTTATATTTTAAATCTGTTGTCCAACCACCTGCGCATCAAAGACAAACAGAAAAAATATATAAGCAGAAAAAATATATAAGCGCTTATATTTTAAATCTGTTGGCAGCCCACCTCAGAAACTTTAAAAGTCAAGGTGGGTTGCCAAACAGAAAAAATATATAAGCGCTTATATTTTTAAATCTTTGACACACCCACCTCAGAAACTTTAAAAGTCAAGGTGGGTTAGCAGACAGATTTAAAGTCGAGCGCTTATACATTAAATCGGTTTTACTGTGCTAGAGGCAAAAAAGTACTGTGAAAACAATTTAAAAACTCAAACAGGTTTTTATATAAGCACCAGTTTTAAAGTCAAACAGACTCTAATAGCCCAAACGACTTGAAACTTTAAAAGTCAATATCGACTTTTAAAAAATCTTTTAAAGTTTACCCAAACTTTTAAAGTTTTTTGGTACCAGAAATTCTGGTACCAAAAAACTTTAAAAGTTTGGATAAACTTTAAAGGATTCTTTAAAAGTCGGCTATACTTTTAAAGTTTTTTTTAAAGTCACACCCTAGCGTTCCCAGAGGACCCCAGAGTGGAAAACTCGATCCAATACGTCTCTCGACACTTTTAATGTCACTGGAGGTTTAGAGTCGTACCAAATCTTGCATTTGTAAAAACACGCATCCTGCTGAACCAACTCCATCGATTTCGGTACGATCCGATTCGTTTTCGCAAAGTCGCTGTGTTCGAAAAATATCTCTTGAAAACAAGAACCCAAACCATTCCCTTCCAATCCATTGTACAACTCCATATTTCCCAAGCGCATTCCACCACAACGAGAACGGCCTTTCATGGCTTGATCCGTGACCAAGTCCACAGTGCACTCTCGAGGATAGTAAATGTGCTCGACCGCCAAGTACGTGAGCAAAAAATAAAACATCTTGGAGTAGAAAACTGAACCATTCGGAACATCTTCACCTCGGGAGTTGCGCACTCGGGTAGCGTCTCTGCCTTCTCCCAGCCTGAGACCTTCGATAAACTGTCCTCCCGTCATGCGGAAAAAACAAAACGGATTGACCACCAAATCGGGTCGGATACCGTCATCCAAGATGGGCACCTCGTCCATGATGCGCAAAACTCCTTTCTGCCCGTGGAAACTGCACAACTTGTCTCCTGTGCTGATGAAATGATCCGTCTCGCAACAAATGGTCAACATTTGACCACTCAATTGATGACGGACGATTCGAAAGGGGGTTTTGGAAAAGACGAGTCGTACCGCTTGAGGCGTCAGTTGTTCGCACCGAACCTGGATAGAAGTCGGTTCCACTTTGAACGGTTCGTCTCCATAATGATACACGGTGCCCAACACGGGCGACTCGTAGCCGTCCATCGGAACGAATCGCACCATACATCCCGCCTCGATACGTATGCGCAGGGTATGAAACCGACAACAGTCGAAAGCGTCCACGCCTCGGCGACACACGATACTATCTTCTTGCGTGCATCCGAGAAAACTCATATACGCCACCCTGACGTGGGGAAGTTTGAGTACAAAATAAGGTGAAATACCATCGTCCATGGGTTCCAACACGGTTCGATGATAGGATGTCACATGATGCACATAGGCCGACAGCGAATCCATAAAATACAAATGGTAACGATTATCCGTCGCCAAGACGGCATTTTTTAACGCATTGAATCCTAAAATACTTTTCGGAACATAGTTGTGCATGAAAAACGGATTGAGATCCACGTGAAAACTCGTAAAGAAATCGTATCCGAACCGTCGGGCCAGGGCATCGATATCGGTAATGCTCAGTATGCGTTCACACCAATACCACAAGTCTTTGGGAGTCACCCATAGATCGGTGCCGGGAATTTCTTTAAAAAGAATTCCCACCTTGTACCGAATGGAGATGAACGGACTCGCTTCAAAACATTCCACGAATCGAAACGTTTGTTTGAGATGAATCAAGTCGAGTCGACGATAACTCGTTTCCGTCACTGGAATACAGGCTCCATTCACCACGACAAAGTACTTGGACTTTTGCAGAGGTTCCAGATTCAAATATCGCCACATGTCGGCTCGTTTGGCGTCGTGAAACACGGGATCCAACTCGTTGCAGGTCGACACGACCGTCCCACGCACCATCATCGTGGTCCGACCGACATTTTTCGTCTCGAAGCATCCCAAGATACACAAATATCCTAGGTAGCTCGCATGAAAGGGCGGTACTGCATTGCTTTTGACTTTGCTGGACATTTGGCGTACCGTCAAATACAACAAGTACGGGTTCAGGGGATACGTCTGCATGTTGACTTCTCAATAACATCCCATCGACTTTTCCACAAACACTTGACCGTCTGCGCCAATTTCCCGATGAGACTCTCGCGTCGTGTTGGTCATTTTGCCGACGGAACCATTTTCTTTAAAGTAATCCGTCTTTCGAGACAAGACGTGCAAGAGTGCTCCCGTTTCGATCGACTTGATCACCCAGGCATACTTGGCTTTGATGCGTTTCCAATCCCCATCACGTAACGGCCCGTACAAGTACTTGACAAACAATTTGGTAAACAAATGCCCAGGGCTGATGACCATTTTGTTGGCCAGCGAATCAATGTCAAAGAGTGCATTCCGATGCATGTGGGCCATGTAGGTTGCCGAATCGGTGGAAAAAGGGCAAAAATCGAAAAAGGTATCGATGCCTTCAGTCGATTCATTGCCGTTGTTGGAACTCATCAGCAAATCTCCACGTTTTTTGTTTCCATGTTCCTGGATATAATAACACAGTTGTTTGCCTCGGTCCATGGCATCGTAGGTAAAGACTCGCACACAGCTTCGTTGAACGATATGCGTATGCGTGGGATCGTTGGTAAAAAAGTACGGCAAGTGCCTCAGAAATCCAAGAATGATAAAATAGCCACGTCCAATATCCGCCTCTTGAAACGGACCGTCGGTGCAGGTATCGAAACCTGCAGGAAACTCTGTGTTCTGCCAATGTCGTATCGCCAAATCCAGTCGAGACCCCAACATGATTGGAAAGACATCCTTGAGAACTTTTTGCGTGGGCACATGTCGAACCGAGCAAGCGTACACGGTTTTTTCACAGATGTGCTGGTGAATGTCGAAAGGTCCATCGTAGATGAGTTGGCAGTTGACTTGATCACGTAAAAATTGAATAAATGTTTCCACGTGTGCATCATAGTTGTCCAAAATGGGCTTGAGCATCTGCGGCACATTCAGCATGGTGTTCAGATGACAACTCCAAGTGAAAGGAGCAGACGAATTAACCAGCAGGTAGATGAGCCGGGCTATATATACTAGCCATGAAAAAAAAAAAAAAATTTTTTTTTTTTGTCATCCTATTTTCAATCCACCTATTCTTGGAGCTGTTCTTTTGGACTTGTTCCGCTGGCATACTTTACTCGCAATGCGTGGACACGTTCTTGAAAAGTCTTGTCACACTCGAGGCTGTACGCATGAGCACTGTAGGCACACAGCGCTACTACAAGTGTCACGACAAACAAACAATACATGTGTATCCCATGGAGATACGATCGATAAAGTGCATAGTTGCTTCCAAACAGGGAGCGCAGGAAAGAATGATAAGCCATGTCTATTGGCCTTTTTTAGGCATCAAACCAAAGTGGTATCCAGTGCCTTCATTAAATTGTTGGCCAAAAAAAATCTTATCGGCCGATGTCATGACTGGGAACGAGCGTTTCGGTTGCTCCGTACACATGCGTGCATAATTCTTTTTGGGTGCTTCGAAACTCAAAACATCGATGGGTGATCGATCCGGATTCTTGCTCAAACCTTCTCGGGTCAACGGTAGAGGTGTACCCGTACGACATTGATATTTCATGATGGTCAATACATCACGAGCATACACACTCGACATGTCTGTCAACAACTGGTGCTGCACCACATTCACTAAATTGAAAAAGTAACACACCAATCCACATTTCTGAAATATATTCCTGATATCCGAAAAGGCAACGATGTGATCCAACTTTAGTTGTTGCAGCAATATTTGCAAATCTTTAAAGGACTTGTAAATGATTCGATTCGGGACGAGTATAAACTGGAACGTACTCAAGTACTGGAGTCGACCGCGAGCATCTCTCCCCTTGTGAAAAGGTTCGCCACGTTCCAAGACGCCAGAGTTGGGCAGCAAGTCCATCAATTCCGAGGTTGTATAATTTTTCGTAAACACGCTGGCATACTGGTGTGTCGTAGCCATTTCGAAAACGTGCGTGTGAATGGTAAACAGATTCAACTCGTATCTCAACGCCTTGTCGACGTTATACGAAACGGTGGGATCCGCAACTTGCAAATGTTTGCTGTCTAGCGTTCCTTGGGTATCCGACTTTGTAATTCGACATGTCAATAGAATCCCAAACGGATCTCCGGGAGAAGGAAACTGCTTGCGAATAGCCAAAACAAACTGTAGACAAAATTCGGGGATTTTCTTTGAGTGCTGCTGGAATACCCTCAAATCAGGCACCGAATGAACTAGATGCTGTTGGAGAATTCGTGTGACAGCCGCCAGCGAACGAGGACGAATCTCTTGCAAAATGCGTTGATAAGTTTCCGGAGCTACACGTTGCACATGATCAAATAACCGCTCAGCAGCATTCATGACGAAAGTGTCATTGGGAGTCGACGAGGCAGCAGCTGAAGGGATGGGGTATATATAGTGCTTATGAAAAAAAAAAAAAAATTTTTTTTTTTTAATACATCTCTTTTCATATGACTCTATTGGAACTTGACTGGCCTACGATGATGGTCTTGTTGTAAAAACTCATTTTCATTCACCATCCCGATGGCATCTTTGGTCCACTTACGTCCAATTTCCCAGTCTAGATGAGACACTACCGATTGCAACGTGTCACGCACCTCTCGTAGCACATTTGTCCTCCTTTTATACATTTCGACCAGGCGGTGGTTGTACTCTTGCTGCATAGCCACCAATGCCAATCTACATCTCCGACAATTGACATTTCCAATATCTGATGGCTCCATTTCATACTTTACGTCTTTCCATCTGCAGGCAGCACGTTGAATTTCTTTCAGCACAAATTGTTCTTGACACAGAGTCCCAATAATCGACGCATATTCCTCATGGACACGAAAAGCTTTGCGCCGATGAAAATTGCAAAATTGGTCATCGGAAGTCAAGTAGCAGTCGACAATGAGATTACTTAAAATTTCCTTGGGAAGGCACACCCCATCATCAGTCTTTTCATAAGCAGCAGCCATATTCCAAAAATTAAACTGTCCGTTCACGTTCAAATTGCAAAAGGAAAACTGGAAAAGAAAACAGACTTTATTTCTAGAGGGAACCTGTAGTCTTGATACCAACCAACGACTGCATACAAAATGACAAACTAACCCGAGTAGCAGGACTATATATAAGGGCTAAGAAAAAAAAAATTTTTTTTTTTTTTTTTACCCTCTCTCTACCAGACTCATGAACTTTACGTTTCTTCTTGATAATACAATCACGCTACCAGCTGGTTTAAATAAATGTGCCACGAGACTCTTTCTTCTTTGCACACGAGTATCCAAAGAAATGCAATTCACCCAACGATATCTTCGAGTAAAACACTGACCATTTAAATTTCCAAGTCAGGTTTTACAAGACTCGCTCGGCCAAACACTTTGTAGTGAAAACTTTCGAAAGTGGCAAATCTCAAAAGTACTGTGAAATCAACAAGTTGCCGGTTTCACAGTACTTGCCATAGGCCCCATGCAGTAGGTACAGGCTTGGTGATACAAGTACTCGGGAAAGGTGTTAAATGTCCTTTTTCATTGCTTGGAAAACTGATGAGCTTTGTAGCTACTTGAAACGTTCCAATTCCATTTCCAAATCTCTAGTTGCTTTCTGCAAACATTGTACAGAATCTCTCAGCCACCTCTTTCGATATTCCTGCAGCTCTACCACTTTCTCATGGTAGGTTTTTAATCCACATGCCTCTCGGCAAAGTCCACACATTTCAATCTGACTCGGTGGCATGGCATGCTGGATATTTTTCCAATCAAAGTACGCACTCTGCATGCGTCGAAGACTATCCACTTCTTTGAAGAGGCTTGCAATGTGCTGAACATATTCACGATGCACGGCAATCGCACCTTCTCGATCCTTGGAGCAAAACTGTCCATACTTGTTTTGACAAAGTTGTAACATGTCGGTAAAATCATCAAAGGATACATTTACCAAGTCATCCGGGGCACAAGACCAGTCACACATGGTAAAAGAAATATTCCACTTGTAAACTTGTTGGTGAACACAATTGTTTCTGTAAGAGAAGACACGAATAAAACAAAGTGTCCAAGACTTTATATACTCACTGGAAAAAAAAATTTTTTTTTTTTTTCCTTCATCTCTTGTGTCCCTCAGACTTGTGAGTTTGACTTGTATACTTCTTCTGACTTGCAATTTCAAACAACTATTGTTCATAGTTCTTCTCCCGGTTCATTAGTTGATGTAGCGAAATGGATTCATGCTTGTAGTAAAGAATTCGCTGATCGATGGAGCCTCAGAGAATCTCCGACTATTACCGCTTCGAAGACGCATTCTTGCTCGACTCTTTTTGGCATTTTTCGATTCAGTTTCAACCTGGATCACTTGCCGGCAGTTTGGGCACGTGGATTGTTTTTCTAACCATGGAGTAATACAATTTTCATGATAAAAATGGCCACACGGCAGTTGTTTCACTTTTTCGTTTGATTGAAGGTCGTCAACGCATACTGTGCACTGTAATTCTTTTTCAATGACACTGTCCTCCACGGTAGGTAACGATTTAATTTGCTCTTTGGACAAGGGCGGTGGACCCGAAACATTAATTTCATCCAATAGCTGAGATGCAAGAGCGTCGATTTCTGCATCTGCGGCGTTCCAGTCAAAATTCCTCGCGTGTTCATCAGCAGTCGAAAGGTCCCCTAGACCAACATCCCTGACCATAGGGATATGGGAGTCAATGCTGAATATGGAAAGTTCTTCTGGCGAACGAGAAACAATACCCGACTCATCGCCGCCGGGTTCTGGTGGTAAATTTTGAGCAACATTCAAAAGCATTTGACTGAGAAGTCTTTCCATGCTGAGTTCAGACATGAGAATTTCATCAGATTCATTATCGCTTTCGGAAGATTCACATGCATTGCAAGGCTGGTTTTCGGCTTCATAAAATTCTTTTGAAACAATTTCAAGAAAATCACTCGAACAACCTGGACAGATGAATTCATCCGGAAGTCTAAACTCTCGTGTACACCGATGACAAAAATAGTTGGACTCGAACCGCAGAGCTTCGGCCATCATTCACGGTATAGTAACAGCGGTGGTCGTTGCCAGCAGTACCTTTGTTCCAGTATCATCATCTTGCTAGTCGACACAACTAATGAGCAAGGTACGAGGATGACAGGGTTATATAGTAGCTTAGAAAAAAAAAATTTTTTTTTTTTTTTTCATAATTACTTTAGTCAACATGTCTTGTTCATTAAAATGTTTTTCTCCGTACATTCAAAGTGTTCTTTATCAGGGGACGCAGACTGCCATCAGGTATTCGGTGACAGTGGCTAAGACTTTCACACCTTTGCGAACAGCAATCATTACTCCTCATTGTTTTGCACAGACATCGACAGTATCCAAAACTTTGACACTTGTGGCAAGCTAAACCATCCACCTGGTCTTGAGGTGCAGGAAAGCACTTGAGGGCACAACAATATTGTTGATCCATGATTCCCCCAACTTGGAAAAGTTGATGCCTTGATTACCTTTTTTACGACTTTGATATGTCCACCAAGTCCACCGACGCAATAGTCGAGGGTTCTTCCATGTGGCACTACTCTTGACACTGATCACCCAAGGCAGGATTATATAGGCTGGTTATTTATGTATCGGAATGGAATCATATACTCGTTGTAAAAAAATTCGATATCTGGTCCGTTGAGCTCGTACGATCCCGATTCCTTAACCGCATTCTACATCTCGCGTGACTTTTTTTCTTTGTTTCAACCTGAATAAGTGTTCGGCAGGTTGGACAAGTTGATGTTTTCTTCAACCACGGTAAAAGACAAGCTTCATGATACCAATGTTCACATGAAAGTTGTATAACTTTGTCATGTAGTTTAAAACTGTCTATGCATATAGTGCATACTAGTTCTTTTTCAACTTGAATATCTTCCACCTTGATATTGGCCAGTAATTGAATTTGCTCCTCGGACAAGGGTGGTGGTTTCGAATCGTCCAACAAATCCTCAATTTCCGAATCATCAATTTCCGAATCATCAAAATCCGAATCATCAAAATACAAATCTAAAATATCATAATCCCAATTACTCGTGCGATGTACTTCTGGTGTAGCGAAATTGTTGCTCGATTCATTTGAGGAAATATTATTTTCCTCTGAAAAATAATCTTCACCTATCAATTCAGGAAACAAGTTTTCGGTAGAACCTTCCAAAGTATCAATATTGTTTTCTTCATCATCAAGACTCTGAAGCATATTGAAGGTATTGAAGAGCATTTGACGATGAAACCTAAACATATCCGGTATTTGGCACTATTCTTGACACTCTTGACTGTACACTGAATACACGAATACACTGAACACGCACAAACACAGGGTATATATAGTGAGTCAGAAAAAGAAAAAAAAAAAAAAAAAAAATTTTTTTTTTTTTTCAATGCATCAAATTACACGGAGTCCTCTTTGCATGTTGTCTCCACACGAGATATGCCTTGGTGACTGCACAGCTCTTGTGCCGCATACACTGGCTGCACGGAAATCTCAATTCAAAAGGTCTCTCTGCGACAATGACATTCATCGTTTCGTCTGCTGCTCTTTTCAGCGTCATCGCTCCATACGGCACGTAAACAGTCTTTACGTTTAGCGATCTCAACGCATCCATCACCGTTCTCTCCCAGTCGGGTTCTTGCGGTGACACCCGAAACCATACGGTGTCCATCACGACCACACATTGCGTGTCATCCACAGCGACGGCAGCAAACCCTTCATCTCGAAATCGTGACACGAGTTGAATCGATGCCGGCATTTCCGTTTGTGCGTCAGCCATGTCTCTCTTACTTGACCCTGCATATGATCCACAAGAGAAGGATGAAAGCCAACATGCCCAAGACGACCCATTTCAAGACGCCGTCCAAACAGAGCCAGGTTATTCCTACCCCAGCGACGGTTATCACGAGTCCTTTGAAGGATTTAAAGAAATCGAGCGTTTTTTGCCAGAACGGTTTGACAAACACTGGTGGAGCGAGACGAGGTTGTGATTTGACGGGATTATTTTGACCGGCAACTTGCTGGCCTGGATTTTGAGCATTTTGACTGGCACCTTGCTGACCGGCTTGAGGATTGTTTACCACGGCTTGTGGATTGCTTGCCACGGGAGCATTTTGACTGGTACCTTGCTGACCGGCTTGAGGATTGTTTACCACGGCTTGTGGATTGCTCGCCACGGGAGCATTTTGACTGGTACCTTGCTGACCGGCTTGAGGATTGTTTACCACGGCTTGTGGATTGCTCGCCACGGGAGCATTTTGACTGGTACCTTGCTGACCAGCTTGTGGATTGTTTACCACGGCAGCTGGATTGTTCACCACGGGATTGTTTACCACGGCAGCTGGATTGTTCACCACGGGATTGTTTACCACGGCAGCTGGATTGTTCACCACGGGATTGTTTGCCACGGCAGCTGGATTGTTCACCACGGGATTGTTCGCCACGGGAGCAGGGTTGACGGTAGGCTGTTTTGGAGCCGTTGGCTTATTGACTCCAATGATGGGTGGGTGTTGAACCCCAAATATCATAGGTTGATGTGTGCTCGGCATTGATCTTGTTTCCTTCCGTCGAACTCGTAAATATTCGAGACGCTTTCGTTTGGATGCCACTCGTCCGTTCTCTGTTCGAGCCATCCCTTTATTGTGGTATAAAGTTGTAAAAGTATAGTTGTTCGTTGTATTGCCATTCTTGCATCAGTTGTTCGACAGCTTCCTTGTAACGTCGCATCCATGTCGGACATTCACACTTGCAATAGTTGACGGCTTTACATTTCCTACACGCTAATCCACGAACGACCAGTGTCGGTATGGGTATGCATTGCTTTTCACAACAATATTTTCGCTTGCCTTCGTACTTGCACATTTGTACGAGTTTGCAGTTGATACGAGCCGTAACAATGCCAGGCCTTTTGACAATATCATCGTTGCGATAGTCACACAGGCAATAACAGGCAAATCGACACAAGATGCAAATATCGTAACCCAGCTTGGAGCACTTTTTGCTACAGCAAACATTGTAGTACGGTCTCGACATTAAAGTGGAACAAAGACATTTGCAATATCCAAAGCTGTGACACTTTTCGCAAGCCAATTCATCCACCTGTGTTTCGGGTGCTTTGTAACATTTACGGTCGCAGCAATATTCCTCGATATTCTCATCATGATCTTGCAGCACTTCCATGACCCTAAGGAGAAGAAAAAAAGTAATGCAGTCTGTGAGGTGTCGGGAGCTTATATAGGTTGTATGAAAAAAAAAAAAATTTTTTTTTATTTTTTTTTTATTCTATAGACGTTTGATTTTGTACGTCTCCAGGAATTAGAATTTATAATCATGGTACCCCCGAGTCTTCTTGGTTTTCTTTTGCAAGAGTTGATCCACGGGAATGTCCAACAATGTTTTGGTCTTAGAGGTGTGAGTCTTTTCAAATTGTTCAACTCGAGCAGTCAAAGAAACTGGTGGTGTCTACTACTACTCGCTTTCTTCTACCACAGCCGTCGTCTTACTTCTCTTTCGACTCGATTCTCCTTCTGCCCTTTTCTTTCGAAGTTCGAACCATTCCACAATCTGCTTCACCGACTCTTCTTCTCCTCCCACCGCTTCGAGATATTCCTTCTGCACGTCACCCCCCGCACCACCACTTCGTTGAAATACGTCTTCCAAAATCTCTTTCATTTCGGCCGGATGCTTGACCCTTTCCTCCAGATACCATTTCCTCACCAGCCTCACGTGCTTGGCTTTGGGTCCTTCCTCCCCCCCACACTTCAGCGAGTCCACGTATCGTTTCGGATCTTGCCCCAGCAACCCGTCGACCGCAAACAGCATCCAGACGTCTTTTTCGTCCCGTGCAAATTTGTGCACGCATCCGGCCAGTTTCACCAAATCCGTCTGCCGCACGTAATCTCTGCCGAGAATGCGTTCGATGCAATGCTGCTCTTCCAACGTGACGGCGGTGGTGGTTGTCCTCTCTTTCCACACGTGTTCCAATAGCGCGTGCAGTGCAGGAGGCACGTAAACGTGTCGGGTCGTCTCGAGGATTTGATGTTCCCACGACAGTCTGAACCCTTCTTCGGTCACACGCTTCAAGATGCGCACGGCCATGGTTTCGTAGGTGAGATGACTGTTGGAGTTGTCTCGAATCTCTTGGACAAGGGCCTGTGTCACAAACTGTTGCAAAAAGTCGTCGGAGGCATAACTCGCTTCTACGACGTGGCTGGGTTCCATGACTATCTTGACTTGATACTTGTTATGTGACGATATACTCTTGTAGCTCTTGTAAGCTGAATGAGTAAAGAGTGGCAAGTGTCGGGCTTATATATAATAAGTTAGAAAAAAAAATTTTTTTTTTTTTTTTTTACTTAACTCGTCTCTGTAGTAGTACTGCTCGTCTCTGTAGTAGTGCTGCTAGGATCATGTGGTGGTGGAGTATCCATCATGATTCGATTAAAACCATGTCCAATGTTTTCCGTCACAAAGACCGACAACCACTGCTTGCAGAATGTCTCTGCATCAAGAGTGCCGAGATCGATATAAAACACGTTTGATTCTCTTTCCTCTCCAACCAGTCTCAGCAACTGTTCAATCGTGTCGTTGCTCGGCAAGTTTTTCAAAGTTACTTCGACGTGCTGATCTTGGACTTTAATTCGCCACTCCGTACCGTCCCTGAGCCTAACGCGCATATCAGTGACGGTAAACGTGGTAAAGGGATACTGGGTGGGTCCTCGAATATAGAGTGTCAAAGGCATCTTGTTTCTTCCCACACGAAGCTTTTATACAGTTTCTTCTGGTGGAGGAGGATTGCCGTCTACGCAAAGTTGTTTCCGTGGAGTTATTTTATCCAAACATTCTCTAAAGTATTCCACGACCCAGAACGAAAGCATCTTTGTGTAGAATGCCTGTGCATCCAAAGTGCCGAAATCGATAAAGTATTCGTTGGGTTCTCTTTCCTCTCCAAACAACTTGAACAACTTTTCGGACGGTTCGTGACTCGGAAAGTTTTCACAGGTAAAGTCGACATGCCGATCATGGACTTGGAATCGCACCTCCTTTCCACCACTCAAGTTTACGAGCATCTCAGTAACGGGAAACGTGGCGAGAGGTTCCTGGATGGGAAATAGAATATGAAGTGTCCAAGTCATCTTTATTTACTCTGTCGTGCCACCGAATCCACGAGTCCCTCGAAACGTGTTTGTGTCGATGGGAGAGTCGGTCGTCCGTGACAAGACGGGTTGCCATGCAGTGGTCACGAGCATTTGTGCAATGGGTTCCCCCGGTTGCAGAGTTTGCGCTTTTGGTCCGACATTGCGCAGTAAGACTCGCACGGTTCCACGATACCCCGTATCGATGACACCGGCCTGCGTGACGATTTGCTTGTGGTGTGCCACCGAAGACTTGTCTTTGATGATGCCAATCTTGTCTTCTGGAAAAAGAATAACGACTCCCGTGTCGACCAGTACTTGATGTCCGGGATCGATAGTGACTGGTTCGGGAGTGTAGAGGTCGATGCCTGGCGACTGGTCGTCAAAGACGGTCGGATCCAAAGCTTGAGGATGGTAGAGTTGATATAAAAGCTTTACGAGAGGCATGATGACAAAGTCCGCCTTGTATCAATCTTGTACGAGAAGAAAAAAATTTCTAGTGTCCAACAAAGGCTCTGTATGCACACAGCAATCACTATTGAAAAGCAAAGTGTGGCGAGGGCTCTATATATATGCATCAAGAAAAAAAAAAAAAATTTTTTTTTTTTTTAACGCTCTTCCACTGTAGATGTCTCGAGTCTAACGTCTTCAGGGTTTTTGTTTTCTTTGCAAGAGTTGATTCACCCAACAATGTTTCAGAGTTTTACAGAGAAGGTACCAGGTGTGGGTTTTCAAATTGTGGTCTCGACGATAGCTGAGCAGTCGAAACTGGTGGTGGTGGAATACTCGTAGCAGGTGTTATACTCGTTTCTCCTCCTCCTCCTGCCGGCTCGATGATACTTCCCAAATATTCCGCGGGCCGGACTCCTCCTCCCGGCTCGATGATTCTTCCCAAATAGTCCATGGGCCGGACCACCGCCACAGGTCTAGGTTTGTTTGGATCCCTTGCGGGCCATGTAAATGAAAGCACCGAGTTGGTTCTCGGAACAACTTCATACGGTTTGTCTCGAACACTAGTACGTTCACGTCGAATCATGCTTGTTTGTTGTTCGGGGGAATGAAACACGCTCAAACAAAAAAATTCCTTATCCACGGGGGGAATCAAAGCATAATGATAAAGGAATAACAAGCTCATGGCCCTACACGACATTCTCTTGGAAGCTTTAAATGCGTCTCGCTCCACCATCGTCATGGGAAATGTCGGAAGATATCCGGCATTGTTGGAGCACTCCCTACACACGTACTGGATTCCCCGTGGTGATCCAGACGATTCCCCACTCGCATGGTTTCAATACGACGGACGAGACGTCTACCTGCTCGTGGAACCCGACTTTGGCCACGTGGTCGATCCAAATCTGTTTCAAATCATTCTGACCAGCCACATGGACTTGGAGTTTGATACCAAGAGTACTCGCGTCGTCCACTGTCATGTGCCCACGGCTCAAACGAGGTATCCCACTGAAGAAGGAATCGTTTATAGAGTCACGAGCGACGATCCTCGGGAAGCTTACCTGGAACTCTTGACGCACGCGGAAAACTGTCCTCGACCATGGCACTACAGTGTGCCTACATCAGTAAAGGACGAGTGGAAAGTACATTTGCAAAAGTCGAAAGCCAAGTACATGGAGTATGGTGGAAAAAATTTGAAGCATTACTATGATCCATGGCTAGACGATAAAGACTGACTAACGAGCTACAAGCAAAGAGGCAGTATATATAGTAATAGTGAAAAAAAAAAATTTTTTTTTTTTTCATTACTTCTTGTGTCTCTCAGGGCTTGTGAGTTTGACTTCCTCAGACTTGTGAGTTTGACTTGTATAATTCTTCTGACTTGAATCTTCAATAACTATTGAAACCGAGAATGGTTTTCCAAGTACAGACTCTTTACTCTAACAACACTCTGTGAAACATTACGGTGGGTCTTGGACATGCTCTCGATGGCATTCGATTGGTTTTTGCCACCACAACGGATCGTCTTTGATGGCACGCGTCCATCCTCGTTTCAAAGGCAACGGTCGACACGTTACCTTTTTCTTCTCGGGTATATCATCATAACGGTTGCTGCGACGACGACATGGCGGCGGCGGTGACATTTTTTCAACCTCGACGGGTATCGATTCGTCCGAAAATCCGTCCAAGTCCCAAAATCCAGGAGGCGTTCGACACTCGCGTTTGCGATGACGACAAGACTCTTGTACGTATTCTCCATGGACAGCATAGTAATCTTTACATTCTGGACACGGATGGGCGGTTGTGGTAAAAGTCGAGTGACGAAGAGGCATTGTCGGGAAAACTAAAGGAATGAAAGAATACTTGCTTTCTGCGCTGAAACGGGAACGTCAAAATCTTCAGTATGCGATCGTCCATCTGTTTTCTCTGAGAGACGATTACGCTAGCAATCTCACTGGAGAATTGGAAATCTTGGGAAGTATTTTTCGAGCAATGTTTTGCAGCCTGGACCGTATGATTGGCCACCTCGAACCATGGGAATATACGACTGAAGTCGACAGTGTGGATTTTGTATAACGTGTACTACTGCACAAGATTGAATAACCAAGATGACAATTGCAGCAGCACTACGAACAAGTAAAGGGAGGAAAAGCAAATGGCTTGGGTTTATATAGTAGTGTATGGAAAAAAAAAAAAATTTTTTTTTTTTCTCTTCATACCTCTCTTTTCCAGACTCATGAACTTTCTCAAGATGCATTGTCGTGCCTCTTCACACTAGAACAAGCACGTCACTTTTTGGATCGGTCTCTTGTTTCAACTTCTGCCGCTGAAACCTCTTCCTCCTCTTCCTCCTCTGGATTCCTTTCCCAATCTCTTTCCACGGGTGGTGGTGGTGGTTTCAGATGCAGCACCATGAATCGTACGCATTCTTCCATGTTTCGCCACAATCCACGAAACACTTGACGTTCCAAAAACCACACGGGTTCTGGATACACATCACACACCTCGTCCATGGTTCGCAACACGTGTAGTGCTGCAGCCTGCAAGTTTTGTTGTTCTCGGCTCAAAATACATTCAATGTAATTCTTGTGGCATTCCTCGTGACTTGCCATCTTGTTCCATCGAAAGCACAAGAGTGGTGTCGTCTCTGAAGCATATACTCCAACAGGGCAAAGGAACAAATGTCACGAGGTCCAGCTTTCCCATACAAAGAGAGATGAAATAAAATATTCTTATAGAGAGGATTTGGGGTTTTCAAATCTTGGTTTCGATGTCTGTGTTGTTGGAGTCTTGCTTTTGGGCTCTATGATTCTTCCAAAAGCATCCATGGGTCTGACTACCGCCACAGGTCTAGGTTTATCGGGATCTCTTGCAGGCCACACCTTTGAAAGGGGCGAGTTGTTTTTCGATGGCCAAGAAGACGACATCTCTTGTGTAGAAATATATGTACTCGTGCTCTTCTTTGACTGCGTAGAAAGAAATGCAAAGTATAAACTATATCACCAAGAACACAGCAATGTAAAAAAAGCTACCACCACAACTACTGACTGAAAGTAGAGAGTGTCGGGGACTTTTATACCCAGTCAAAAAAAAAAAAAAAAATTTTTTTTTTTCATTGTCTCTAGCACCACACAGTACTTTTTCTTTCAAGCTCTTTTACAATCCCAAGTACGTTTTCATTCTGCTCGTGATTTTCTGCCGACACATCGGACACGTCTTCAACTCTTGCGCACATGTCAGGCAAGACATCAGGTGGCTGCATGGCAGAAAGACCGTGTCCATCTCTCGATCCATGCAGACTTTACACAAAAGTTTCTCTACACTCGAGTCTTTACTCGTGTCGATCCTTTCATGTCCCGTTACGTCTTCAGAGGTGGCCGCACAAGTTTGGGTTAAAATCTGACAAGCCTCCCTCGCATCGGTTGTTCCAGGAGTGTCCAATGCTGAATTGAATTCTTTTCTCTGCAGCTTTAGGTGAGCACAATGTGGAAAAAACTTTGCGTGCTCCTCCAAAGGCTCGTCAGTGGGTTCCCAATTTCCCAGCCTTCCCCCGCAAAAGAAACACGTAACTTCGTCCACAGTAGACAGACCCGTATAAAAGAATCCACACGTGGCCAGTTCTCGAATACTCAGAGTGACGACGGGGAAATGGCGAAAGGAAGCTATACGCTTTTCGAGTGCACACATGCCGAAATATTTGGGTTTATAATTAAAGTAATTTATGGAACTTGTTGGTTGCACTGTAGGCATGGCTTTTTTTACAATCGGTACGTTTCCGACATTGGGAGACGACAGAAACGGACACTCGGGCGATTTCTTGACGTGTTCCTTCAGGGATTTCTGACCAACGTCCACTATAACGTGGCAAAAAGCACACTGAACTCTGTCTTCCGATTGCAAGTAAAAGAATCCGTTCTCCGCCAAGTGTTTAGGGTTCACATAACTGCGGGGCCATATTTCTTGAAAAGTATTCAAACGATTCAATTCCAATTTCATGGGGGTAAAGAGATTCTCCTCGTCGATGGTCTGATCACACTGCATAGTTCTCCAGAGTCGATACTTTTTTATTTGAGAGTCCAATCCTTTTCGTTCACGTCTGATGAAATGTGTCTCTTTGGAATGTAAACCAGTGATTGTTCAAATGGTCTGGAGAATCTCCACAGGTATATCGGGATATCTTGCGGCGGCATTGTCTGTAGAAATATATATACTCGTTCAAAGCCTTTCTTGAAACGACGATTGCGTAGAAATGCAAAGTATAAACTATATCACCAGCACAGCAATGTAGGAAAAAAAGCAAACACCACAACTGACTGACTGAGAGCAGAGTGTGTCGGGTTTATATACCTAGTGAAAAAAAAAAAAATTTTTTTTTTTTCCTCCATCTATTCTATTGGGATGCTTACATATTTTTCTGGTTGCACTTTTTCCAGTCTTGTGTTAATTTACATCTCGTAGAATTTCAAGGACTGTTGTTAATCAGGATATCTTTGCCGCAACACGAAGGTGTCGCCTCAAGAAGAATGAATTTATATGCCAGTCACTATTGTGGAGCATCTACGTGTCCAGAATGATCACCACCGTCGTGTCCATTAATCTCGGCAGAATCTACGTGTCCAGAATAATCAACCTCGTCGTCTCCATCATCCTCGGCAGAATCTGTTGGTCCAGAAAGATCACCCACGTCGTATCCACCATCCTCGGCAGAATCTACATCTCCAGAATAATCATTCACGTCGTCTCCATCATCCTCGGCAGAATCTGTTGGTCCAGAAAGATCACCCACGTCGTATCCATTAACCTCGGAATAATCTGTTCTAACCTCCACTGTGTCAACAGAGTCGGGAACATTGTTTTCAAGACTAGGGTCTCTGGCAGCAGTGACCCCAGCAGAAAGATCCTCCGAGTTCTCACCCATGCTCAGGTAGTCGGCTTCCTCTCGAGTCTGAACAATGCTAGAGTCTTGCATATTATATCCTTGTTTTAGCAGTCCAGCCTAGAACTTTTTTTCGCCAAACAACTTGTCTAAAAAATGATTAGCGATGAAGGAATGGCTTCGACACCTGAGAGATGCCTTTGAACAGCCCAATGGCTAGCTTCAAAGCCAACAGCTGTTAGGTGACGCGGTTCAATCGAAACAATTGAAGAGCTTCCGACGATGAAACGCTGTGGAATCTTTTGACTGGGAAAATTTGTAATGGCAAACTTGACACTCGCCACGCAAGCACAACACACAACACTAACAGCTGAGAGTAGTGAGGCTCTATATATATACACCAATGAAAAAAAAAAATTTTTTTTTTTTTTTTTACTCCTCTCTCCGCGCACCATTTCCTCAAATACATCGAAAGTGGCAAGTCTCAAAAGTACTGTGAAATCAACAAGTTGCCGGTTTCACAGTACTTGCCATAGGTCCCCATACAGTCGCTCGAAAAAATGTCCGAGTACCGTAACAACTGCAATTGTTTTTCAAAAACACGAAACGAAAAAATGATTAGCGATGACTTCGACGGGATGCACTCCGAGAGATGCCTTGAAGAGCCGTGTGATCATTTAAAAATTTTCGCAAGCATGTCTGACGATGCTGAGACACAAAAGGCAGAGTGCCGATTTCGCCTCGCTTCCACCGAACGTTGCCATAACAAAATGGACAGGCCGTATCGCAATCTATGCCGTGGACAGTTTTCAAATGTCTGGCAAAAGTACCCACGGTTTCGCCGCCGCCACCACCCGAAGAACAACGTTGACAGTAGACTACGTGGTGTTTCTTGTTATCAAAGTAGTGGTGATAGTTGTCATTGAGACGTTTTATTTCGCTGGAGGATAACTCGGCCATCATAACAACTGAAAGCAAAGAGTGGTGAGGGTATATAAGAGTTATGAAAAAAAAAAAAAAAATTTTTTTTTTTCCACTATACACTTCCACCTAGGTATTTGGCAGACAGCATGAACAATGAGCCCAATACAAAGTATCGTAGTTCAGCTCTGGTCAATAGGCGCCACACGCTGTTGCGGCGGACGTGTTGTTTGAATTTCTGCATTATTAGACCTTCTGTGACCATTACAATCATGTCAGCGATATGATCTCTGTTGTCAATTTTATAAGGCGTGTGACCAGTGTTCTTTATATGAATATGATGCTGCAAACCAAATACCATCCTTTGCATGATCGTGATATTGTTGACAAGCAAAGATGAACTTTCCATCAAGTATCCCACTCTTCCAGATGGAATTATAAATTCAAATTTGAGAGGTAACGATAGCTCTTCCCCTGGATGTAATGTTATGGTGTTTCTACATTTGCACCTCAAGGATACAAATTGATGTCCACTTTGTCCCTGTTCGACAGTAGGTTCATCATCCTCACCTGAATACAGAATCTTGGTCGCAACCATTCTCGAAAGATGCTACTACTTGTTCTTCACACATGAGTATCCAAAGAAATCCTCTTTCACCCAACGATGTCTTTGCGCTGGCAATTTTTGATTTCCAAGTCAGGTCTCTTCGTTGAAAAAAGGTTTGCCCGTCAGAGGTGGGGTTCCAGCTTCCATGGGACAGAGCTGTGAAACGCGTTTTCAATGTTCCGCAGCAGGCCTTTGCAGTTGTCGTTTGAAATCGAAAAGTTTCCTTTGGCAATATATAAGCTGCCGTTTCATTTCCTCTATACGCACGTCCTCACGCGTATCGGTTTCCGAGAGTCGTTTCAAGTCTTGGCTGATTTCGTAGATACGGATCTCGAGAGAAGTCACTTTTTGCCGCACATCCATGTTGGTTGAATCGGGAATGCTTTCTGAACAAACAAGGAGACACGTTCCTCCGTAACCAGCTTTTTCTGGGACAAGGTTCTATCTGTACACGATTCAATTGACAATCTTCCGATAAAACTCTAAGGAACAAAACCTTTTAAAATAAGACTTGGAAATTTCTAATTACAAATCTTCTAGGTTCAGAACACAAGCAAAAGACTAACAGCTGAGAACGGTGAGGCTCTATATATATGCATCAAGAAAAAGAAAAAAATTTTTTTTTTTTTTTTTTCTATATAGGCTTCTCGTTCTGGGCTACAGTCTCCTATATCATAGACTTGTACAATCAATCTTGGGAAAAGGTTTTTTTGATCGTTACAGTTGACCAGCTTCCGATGACGGAATAATCTTGGAGACCACCGGACACTGGATTCTCGATGAGACGACGGACTTTCATATCATATACTTTTTTAATCACAATCAATTTTGGCAAAAGGTCCTTTGGTTTTCACAGTTGACCAGCAACACTACTCCAATATGAATGCTGGGGAAAAACCATTTTTGCTGGACACAGGACTTGTGTAACTTGATTAGTACTTGTTCAGTCAGTTTGTAATTGTGTCAATTATTCAGTCACCAGCACTGGTGACATTGTTTCCCTGATAACCTCTCCTTCCAGTGTCATGTGTCCGGCGGTTGCACTTGTAGTTTGCATATTTTTTCCGGGTTCTACGATTTTGTAAACTGTTTTAGCAATGCAATTTTTATTTAGAATAGAATGAATTCTCAGATTGGTTTTCTGGCCAAATGATCGCTTGCAAATGTCACATACATAAGGTTTAATTTTAGCGTGCACAGTTTTTATATGTACGTCTAAACATTCTTTTCGTTTAAACGAAGATGAACAAAAACAACAGACATGAGGTCTTTCTTCTCTGTGTATTGTTAAATTGTGTCGTTTTAGTTTATCTTTAGTGGTAAAAGAGGAACTACAATCATTGCACTTGAACATCTTTTTGTTTTGATGGTTTGGAATTTTCTCAAGACATGCTGGAATGTGAATTTTTAGTTCACGCTTGGTCACGAACAATTTCTTACACATGTCACATTCGTAAATTCTTATATCAGTGTGTATTCTTATGACATGTTGGTCTAAATTATATTTCCCTTTCAATGATTTTGTACAAAAAGGACAAATATATGGTTTTTCACCAGAATACATTCCAGTCACACCCACAGCAGCCAATATCCAGTCACTGCATAGATTCATTTTTTCAGCTGTTGTCACGTTATCATCAATCTGAGGCACGCGCATCTCACCGGCGTGACCATTTTTTAAAAAATTTTGCAAGCATGTCTGACGATGCTGAGACACAAAAGGCAGAGTGCCGATGTCGCCTCTTCTCCACCGAACAAGGCCATAACAAAATGGACAGGCCGTATCGCAATTTATGCCGTGGACAGTTTTCAAATGTCTGGCAAAAGTACCCACGGTTTCGCCTACACTCGAACAACGTTGACAGTAGACTACGTGGTGTTTCTTGGTAGCAAAGAATTGGTTATAGTTGTCATTGAGGCGTTTTATTTCGCTGGAAGGTATCTCCGCCATCTGAACATCTGAAAGCACAGAGTGGTTAAGGTATATATAGTGGCTATGAAAAAAAAAAAAAAAATTTTTTTTTTTTCCTACTCCCCTCTCTCTCCCAGACTCATTTAAAAATAATTGTGCCACGAGACTCGTTCTTCTTTGCATGCGAGTATCCAAAGAAATGCAATTCACCCATCTTCGAGTCCAACCCTGGCAATTTAGAAATTTCCGCGTCAGGTTTATCAAGACTCACTCGGCCAAACACCTTTTACCGGTTCTGAGCAAACAACTTTGACGATCCGCATGAGACCATTCTCCCAAATCCATCGAAAGTGGCAAATCTCAAAAGTACTGTGAAATCAGCAAGTGTCATGCATCCTTCAAACACTTTTTGGGATACCTCCTCGGAACGCACTTCCTGACGCAGCCACTGAAACTTGCCCAGGCAAAAGGGACACGCCACAGAAGGGTTTACCTCGTGCACAATTTTCATGTGCACTCTCCAAAAATCACCGAAAGACATCGGATCGCCGACACTGCACGAAAAAGGACGTCACCCGACGATCTTTCTTGCGACAGATCAGGGTCCTGTACCGACCGTAGAGGAGACTCGAATTCATCGTCCGGACTGGCGATCCACACACTTCCCAGGAGACTCTTTTTTTACCAGCATTTCAAACACGTCTATGGGAGGCGCGTCACACACCTCCGGACCCTTTTCACAGCCCACACGCCATCTGTGCAACCGATCTATGAAGCATTGCACCCCGGTCCATGCACCTGGGCACCCGATGGACAGGCCACGGGAGGGTCTATACACATGTCACGTCAAGTGTTACGTAACTGTTACATCGTGTGTTAGGAGCGTTGGAAATTTTTTTTCTTTTATTTCTCCAGGAAAAAAGTTTGCCATGCAGAAGGGGGGAGGTGTCAGCTTCCATGGGACACATGGCGAAAGCTTTGAAACGCGTTGTCGCGCAGCACTTCTTTGCAGTTTTTCTTTAAAATTCTTCCTTTGGCGATGTATCAGCTGCTGTTTCATTTTCCTCCACGGGTATCGGTTTTTCGAGAGTCGTTTCAAGTCTTTGTGGATACGGACCTCGAGAAAAGTCACTTTTTGCCACACATGGTTGAATTGGGAATGCTTTCTGAACAACCAAGGAGACACGTTCCTCCGTAACCAGCCTTCTGGGACAAGGCGACTCGATTCAATCTGTACACGATTCAATTCAAGAGTTTCCAATGAAACGCTATGGGACCTTTTAACAAAAAGACTAGGAAATTTTTAATGGCAAACTGTAGAGGCACCACAAGCTTGTACGCAAGATGAAAAACTGTGAGCAGTGAGGCTCTATATATACCAGTCAAAAAAAAAAAAATTTTTTTTTTTCCTACCTCCTCTTGTCGTGTCTTTCAAACTCATGAACTTTTCTTGATGCTATAGTCACGCTACCAGCTGGTAAAATAAATGTTTGTTCTTCTTTGACTTGTTCTTCTTTGCACACGAGTATATCCAAAGAAATGCAATTCACCCAACAATGTATTCGAGTCCAACACTGGCCATTAAAATTTCCAAGACTCCTTCGGTCAAACACCTTTTACCGGTTCTGGGCAAACAACTTTGACAAGAGTCGATCCGAGAGAGACCGATGAGACTCTGCGATCCACAATGAGACCATTTTCCCAAATCCATCGAAGGTGCCAAGTCTCCAAAGTACTGTGAAATCAACAAGTATCTGGTTTCACAGTACCTGCCATAGGCCCCATGCAGTCGCTCGAAAAAATGTCCGAGTACCGTAACCACTGCAATTTTTTTTCAAAAACACGAAACGACATCCATGAAAAGTTGTTTATTACGAAAAAATGATTTAGCGGTGAGGAATGGCTTCGACGGGCGTACACAACACCCGAGAGATGCCTTGAACAGCCCAATGGCGATGACAACGGTCCGATTCACACAGATTACAATGCTTGTCAAAAGTTTTTTCCAACTTGAAAAATTTCACCTTTGAAGGCAGAGTGTCTCTCATTTGTCGAAGACGATAATAGGTTGCACGGTCCGTGTGAATCAATTCCCCAACCTTCATGGTTCGAATACTTGTAGACACTGCATTCGTCACGAAGCTCCATCTGCCATCGTCCAAAGTACGGGAGAGACATCCGTTGGTGAGCGTAAATCCACTGGGCGTGATACATATCACTGCACGTACCCCACTATGCACGTGGGAACGTACAAATGGTTGACGACGGCTAGGTCGGGGAAACCACTTTGCCCGGCCATCTGAAGAATGGTTTCTGGGAGGTTGGGAACAGTTTCTGGGATCTTGTGGTGGAAAACAGTTTCTTGGAGACGGGAAACTTTTTCTAGGAGGCGGGGAATTTTTTCTAGGTGGCTGGGTACTTTTTCTAGGAGGCTGGGGAGAATCTGCACGTTCGGTTCTCCACCATGTACGCCGATGGGATGAGTTTTGCCTAGGAGACTGTGTACGAGGATCTTGCATCGGGTCTCGCTTGGGAGATGGAGACTGTCTACGAGGAGGCATGGGAGACGTTGGATCTTGCAATGATGAACGATGAGGCGGCACGGGAGACGGAGGGAACGGGGAAAGTGGAGCTGGTGGAAATGTTATCAAACTCGAGAGACGTGGTGGAGATGGAGTACGACTCGGTGATGATGATGCACTCGATGAAGCAGAGCTTATTGGCGAATAACGTAGCGGAGTATCCATGGTTGAAAAGGCAGAAGAGTTTTTCCAAAGTCACTTGGCAATAGGCTTTACCAAATACCTAATGAAAGCAAATGGTGGTGAGGCTGTATATATACCCATCAAAAAAAAAAAAAAATTTTTTTTTTTTTTTTTTTACAAGTCCCGTGGTATACCTTGCATACTCCAAGACCTCCTGCTGGTTGTTTGTTATTCATCCTCACACACTTCATAGCATCCAGGGTTGTTGTTTGACAAGACTTGGGCTGCATGTTGTGCTTCTAGGGTGGCTGACACGTTAGTGGCACCCAGATATTGGACAGTGCCCAGTGGAAGCAAAGGAAACAGGTAGTTGTACGTGGCAATGTCCATACATCCAACGATACCCTCTACCCAAATATCTTGACATTCCAAATACTTGGTGTGAAACTCTCCGATGTATCGTTCCATGTCCCACACCGGAACGACGAAAGCTTCGCCCGGTTGTTCCTCTTTCACGTCGACGAATGGGTTGGCAGGCAAAGACATGTTCAATAAAACATCTTGCATGGAAAAGTAACAGGTTGTGGGATCTGGTTCCACGGTAAACACAACCGAAGGCTCGTGGACGGACACGAAAGCAATCTTGGACGGCAGACACTTTTTGTTGATCCACATAAAAGAACAAGTTGCAACGTAGTCGACCACCGACATCTTTTTGACGACGAATATAACAATGAAGGAAATTTCAAAAACAGAATCTCAATGTATGAAACTCTGGTAAACTCTTGCAGCATGGAGAGTATGCCTGGCTTATATACCCACTAAAAAAAAAAAAAAAAAAATTTTTTTTTTCACTACCTCCTTTATTCAATGGTTCTTTTAGTCTTGGTATCAATTGTCTGGTGGCACTTTCCATAACTCTGGTTACCAAACTTGAATCATGCTCTGATGGAAAAAGGTTCTGATGGAATCCTCTCGGTTAAAAAGTTCCACCTCCAAGACTTTGATGGCCAATCTCGTGGTACATGCGTTTCAAAGAGTTTTTTTTTGTTAAGGCCGTCTCCTTGTTTCTCTGCACCCACCAACGTTGGCATTTATACTTTACCAAAAATATGGGGCCAAAGGATGCATCAAATGCATCCTTTGGCCCCATATTTAAGGGTGTTTCAATCAAAACACTATGCGAACATCAGTGAATAATTTACAGGAGCCTCTTGTTCTGGCTCTTCATAAAAAATTTGAACGGGTGGAAAGTCTTTTGGGTTTCCAAATATTGTTTTGCTAGGAGTCGGGTTTAAAATTAAATTGGATGGTTGACCTAAAAAGGACAAGTCCAGATCTGGGAGGGTGGATTTTTGAAATGGATCGTCGCCAAAAGATATGTTTGAAAAAAAGTTGTCGACAAAGTCTGCCACACTTTTTCCCGATGGTTCTTCTACCATTTCCAAGCTATTGAAATCCATTTCTGGCACTTGCAAGGCTTTTTCTGGCAGCTGCACGATTTCAGGCTGTGTTGGAAGAGTGGGTTCTGGGACGGGTTGACAATTCTTTTTGGGAATTTCCAGGCTATTGAAATCCATTTCGGACACATGCGAGGCTTTTTCTGGCAACGGCACGATTTCAGGCTGTGTTGGAAGAGTGGGTTCTGAGGCTGGAGTGGGTTCTGAGGCTGGAGAACAATTCTTTTTGGGAATTTTATAATTTCCCCAAGATGATTTACGTTTCTTTGGTGGGCAGGGCGGCGGCGGCATCATCGTCGAGGGTGGTGGCGGCATCGTCGGTTCTTCAGATTCGCGGCAGGGTGTCGGAGGTGGCACGTTGTATTCCGCCTGCTGCGTACAATATCGTCTGCAGGCATCGAATGGAGTGGCTCCTTGAAAAAGATAGTTTGAAGAGAGGACGTCCAAAGCAAAGATGGTCTTTTGGACGGCCACCAACACGTATCGGGTGTTTTGGGGAACGAGGTAGGTGCCGTGTGGCGGGAGAACGTATCGGTCGTAAAACAGTTGATAATTCTCCGGCAAATGTCGCCTCATTCGTTCCTGGGCTGGGATCGTGGAATTCTTGGGCAGCGCGAAGCAGAGCATGGCCGCATTGGACGTCTGGATGACGTGCTGCTCGTCCTCGGCCACCAACCAATTGCCGAAAGTGAACCCCTTCTTGACCAGGAACATGTTGTGGAGCTTGAACAGCAAACAGACGTTGGAGTTGCTCAAACTCCGAGACGGATCTCTTCTGAGACGACGGCCGATGGCATCCCAAGCGCGGTCGAGTTGCCGCGAGTCGAACGGCACTTCTCCGAGGACGGCATGAAGACAAAACTTGAGATGTTCGAGTCCTTTGCCTTTGACGAAAGTGTTTGGGTCCAAGGGCTTGTGGTAGATGCGATCTCCTTCGCCTGTAATGTGCGATACATAAGCCATGACTTGTAGGAGATGGGCTAACCAATAATCCTTGGAAGAGTCCAAAGCTGCCACATTGTCGACGGGTCGAGGAAAGATGCAGTTTGAACGAGAAGACATGTTTGCAGAATGAAGTGGAGATGGGGCAGACCCTCCTCTATATATACTGCTGGTCCTGTGACGTCATTTATCTAATCAGCTCCAAAATCTGGGAAGTCAAAGTAAGCACATTTTAAATAGCAAGTAAGAAAAGTCAATCTTGAAATGATACGTTGTAAAAAGAGCAAGTCGCTTCAACGTTGTAAACTATCAGAGAAAGCACAACTGATGTAGCAGAGAGTGTGGGGATGAGCTTATATAGGACTAAGAAAAAAAAAAATTTTTTTTTTTTTTTCTTCGTGCAGACTTTTGCCTCTTTGACTTGTGCAGCTAGTTTCTATTTTTTCATTTTGTGTTCATAGCGTAGATATCCTTTCGCTTTCATCCAATCGTGGGCAAACACATATTGCAAGACTTTTGCATCTTCTCGAGACTCTGTTGAATATCCTTTCACAAGTGGTATTGTTTTAACCAATCTTGGACAAACAAACTGTAAAAGGAATTCTACTCTGTTCTACCAGTTGCCGGTAATGTTTATAACCATTCTCGGGGGATCTTAAAAAAACTTTATCGGTACACTTGTCAAAGACTCTGGGTGAAAATTTCAAAATAGTTTGCTACAACGTTGGTGAAAAGTCGTTTCCAAAAAAAATCCTCGAGGGACGATTGCATTTGTTTTGCAATCGTCCCTCGAGGATTTTTTTTGGGCCCCATGGCTATTATTAATAATTCCAAAAGATGAAGGCTCGGCACATTGGACAAGAGTTTCTAGTTTCCAACCATTTAAAGATGCAGTCTTCGCAAAAGACGTGGCGGCAGGTCGTCAAGCGAACTTGCAGAGAAATGGTCGGCTCGAAACACACTGGGCAGGTCACAGTCGACTGGAAATACCGATTGGGCCAAGTGTGCCTCATCAGAGCATTCCAGAGCGTGTTTCCGAGTTTGAAGATGGACTCGTTGCTCAATCGAGTCTCTGGCAAGAGTTGCACGAGGTATTGGTAAATAAAGTCCAGGATGTATTCCTCCCAAATCCATGCGAGCACGGGGAAACGTCTGTTTGCGTACTGGCGGGCTGCCGTCTCGACTCGACCCGCATCGAAAAACACGTCCATGTCGAAAGGGTAATACGCCAGCAGATACATGAAGGGACGGGCAGGAAACTCGTCTCGGTTGAGGAGAGTTTCCAAGATTCTCGCCTCTTCCAACACTTGAATGTCCGGAAAGGTTCCTTCCGCGACCCACAAGACGTCCGAAGCTCGAGAGAGGTAATCCGCTTCATGGGGGAATCTGCGAATCGCCTGCTGCAAGTACTGACCGTGAGCTTCCATAGTGACAGAAAGAAATGATGTGAGTAGATCTCCCGAGAGCAACTATTTATACGATTCGGGGGGGAGGGCTTATCAGATGGACTGATTTGATTGGCTGGGTGTTATCAGTGTTTGATCTTGTTGATATGATCTGATGATAAATTCTTTGGTGGACGAACTTTACCAACAAACAAGTATGGAAACGTTTTTATAAAACACTCGCTGAGATGATTAAAGTCAATCTCGGAGGAACCGAAGCAAAACGGGCAATACGAGTCAGTGTCTATTCCATGAATCGTACGTAAATGATGTTGGAGGTAAAACTTTAAGGACATGTCCCAATGACACACGGGACAAGTGACACGGAAAAAACTCTTTCGCTGGACATTTCTCGAAAAAAGACATTCTTTAAACTTGAATCCGCACTGACGAACTCGACAAGAATGTAACTTGTTCATGATGAACTTGCAAGCATACGAACCAGAGGAGGTATAGTCAGGAGTAAAGAGTCAGAGCTTATATAGTCTACAAGAAAAAAAAAAAATTTTTTTTTTTTCCTACCTCCTCTTGTAGACTCTTGTCCTTTTGACTTGTGCAGCTAGTTTCTACTTTTTCATTTTGTGTTCATAGCGCAAGATATCCACCTCATACAACCTTGGAAACCTGGTAATTATAGTTCTTTGATTTGTAATGTTGGTGTCTTGTTGAAAATCATTAGGCGTTAGGCAAAAGTAATTCACCAGGTTGCATTCTCAAACTTGAAAGTCTTCACTACACTCTGAACCGAATCTTGGTCAAACTTGATTATGCATCATCTGGCAAGTCACGTCATAAAGATCACGTGTCATCTGATAAGAGTCACGTGTCTTTTGATAAGCATCGCATATAAAAAGGTACCCTGGAAAACTTTTCGCTTCATTTCACCATGGAGTATACTGTCGTAGCCACGTCTCATTTCATCTGCCATCACGGAACATTCAAAATGTTTCGTTTGTATCTCACCCGCTTGCATGGACCGCCCATCGTCATCAAGTCCGATGAAGACTTGCTGCAATTTCAATTCAACGACATCCAACGGGACTACAACAGCCCGTGGACTTTAAATAGTTTTTCGTATCCGGACAATTCCATTCCACGAGATGCCCTCGTCTACACCATCAGGGACATTGATCAATTTTTACCGCTGGCTGCCCGAGTCATTGCCGATTACAACAAACCCGTGGCATGCGTGGACACGGCGACATTTTACGCCTTGATCAACGCATTGCCGAAAGAGTTTGATCTGGGATTCATCCGTCCATCCCGGATCGATTTCTCCGGGTCTTTTAATCCGGTGGAACTCGGACGAAACATCTTGCGGCAGTTGGAAGATGAACATTTTTCGGACAGAGAAAGATTGGAATTGGACGACGACGACGATGTTGTCATCTTGGACGAGTAAGTTTCATGCTCTCTCATGAAACCCAAAAAAAATTAGAAGTGGGACCCATTAAATGGTCCCACTTCTAATTTTTTTGGGTTTCATGTGTAGCCAACGTTGACTCGAATATATTTGCTTCTTCAAAGACTGCGAGCTTACTGACAATCTATCCATTCGAATAAGCAGGAACTGTTCCGTCATTGGAGATGATTTGCCGTTCATTTCTACCAAACTTGCAAACAAGGTATGACGACGGTTTTAGCTCTCGCACTTGGTCAAAAGCCTTCTCTAATCCAGATGCATGCCAACGCTGGCTTGGTTCACTCGAATCAGTTGAAAAAAAGGCGTCTAAGCGTACCTCTTGGCGAAATGGTAAATGCTTTTCTTTGCCCAGGCGGGCAATATCCAAAAACTCTACAGTTGGACTCGACCATCAGCTCCTATCAATGCTTGCCATGGAGGAGTACTAGGGAAAGTTGAAACCACATGAAGCTGGTAACTACAAGAAGAGACAGAGAATCAAGAGTTTATATAGGATCCATGAAAGAAAAAAAAATTTTTTTTTTTTTTTTTTTTATATTCTATATAACCCTCTTGCCTTTCATATTGATAGCACTTGTCCACTTGATCCAATGTTTTCTTTTCCGGTATTGGATACAATCGTCAGGACTCAAGTTTTGCAATACGTTTCTATCTTTTTCATTTTGTGTTTGCCAGCATTCATTCATGGAACCTCTTGTTATAGGCTACGGGTGAAAAAATGAAATTGCTCTACATCTTCAGGGTTGAAGCATAATTCCTTGGAGTCACACAAGTGCCAATGATTGGCTTTTTTTTACAAGACTGAAGCAAAACTTAAAAATTTCTGATTCACACGCTGCCGAAAAAAAGCCCTTATTTCAAGATTGAGTTTGCAAGATTCTGTTTAGGCCCATCTTGAAACTAGCTGTCAATCTTTGTTATTTGGACTTGAACTATCAAGTGCTTCCAATGGGCGATAGAGGGCGCTGCATGCGTTTCTGGAAGAGTATAAAAGGAGAGGGTTCGTCAAGCCTCATTATTTGCTCTCAGTCTCATTGTAAAAGACACACACGAGTCTCTCGCTCTCTTTTTGCCCAAACACCATGTTTGATTTCGTCGCAGTTGCCGAGTTCATGTTCCTGCAGGGAGTCCTCGTCCCGCTCCGGGTATTTTTCGCAAGTACCAGAAATCCTGACAAATCAATCTTGTTGGAAGCGGACTTGGACACGCTGCAGATGACCTACGCAGACGTGCGGAGAAACTTGAAAATGTCGCCTCATCTCTTCAGCGGATCCCATCAAAGACTGCCGCCTACCTCCCATCATCTGACGTGCCACGTCGACCACCTGTCAACTTACTTGGGTGGAAAATTCACCCAAGACTACCTACGCGAGGCGTGGCACGAACCCCGCATCGTCTGCCTGGACTCGGCCACACACAATTTGCTGTTGGGCATAATGTCCAACGTCACCCTTCTGAACGATCAGCTCGGACAGGACATCATGCCATTGGACTTGAGTAAAAAAGCTGCCCGTTCCTTGAACACAAAATTTGGACTCGAGCCCTACTGGGACGAATAAATTATGTAAATAACTTGTAAAAAAAATATTTGTAATAAACGTGTAATGTATTTCTTGTGTTGTATTTTTTAATAAAACCAAAAAAATATCGACAAAGTATGCCATCTTCCCAGTGAGAAAGATGGCATACTTTGTCGATATTTTTTTGGTTTCAATATTTAGCCAACGTTGAATAAGAGTTTTGTATACTTTGCTAGCTGGATGAAAAAATAAACTTACCCTGGGTGGAAACAAAAAGTTTCTGGGATCAATATTGGCTTTTCCGAATTAACAAGCATTACAAGTTTCCCTCGTTCCCCCGATAAGGTTTTCTTTGAAAAAGTTTTCTTGACAAAGACGAATCGGTTCAAACTTGGCTTTTCCGAATAAAACAAGCAGTACAGGGCTTGTAGCAAATTGTTCCCTCTGATGAAATTTTCTTTGACAAAGACGAATCGGTTCAAACTTGGCTTTTCCGAATAAAACATGCAGTACAGGGCTTGTAGCAAATTGTTCCCTCTGATGAAATTTTCTTTGACAAAGACGAATCGGTTCAAACTTGGCTTTTCCGAATAAAACATGCAGTACAGGGCTTGTAGCAAATTGTTCCCTCTGATGAAATTTTCTTTGACAAGATGAATCTGTTCAAACTCAGTAATGGAAAAAGAGTTATGTGAACACAACAGCAAAGTGTACAAGACCTCAAGACCTGCCAGCCACCAGCCTATATATATAGTAACTAGAAAAAAAAAATTTTTTTTTTTTCTATATAGGCTTCTCGTTCTGGGCTACAGTCTCCTATATCATAGACTTGTACAATCAATCTTGGGAAAAGGTTTTTTTGATCGTTACAGTTGACCAGCTTCCGATGACGGAATAATCTTGGAGACCACCGGACACTGGATTCTCGATGAGACGACGGACTTTCATATCATATACTTTTTTAATCACAATCAATTTTGGCAAAAGGTCCTTTGGTTTTCACAGTTAACCAGCAACACTACTCCAATATGAATGCTGGGGAAAAACCATTTTTGCTGGACACAGGACTTGTGTAACTTGATTAGTACTTGTTCAGTCAGTTTGTAATTGTGTCAATTATTCAGTCACCAGCACTGGTGACATTGTTTCCCTGATAACCTCTCCTTCCAGTGTCATGTGTCCGGCGGTTGCACTTGTAGTTTGCATATTTTTTCCGGGTTCTACGATTTTGTAAACTGTTTTAGCAATGCAATTTTTATTTTGAATAGAATGAATTCTCAGATTGGTTTTCTGGCCAAATGATCGCTTGCAAATGTCACATACATAAGGTTTAATTTTAGCGTGCACAGTTTTTATATGTACGTCTAAACATTCTTTTCGTTTAAACGAAGATGAACAAAAACAACAGACATGAGGTCTTTCTTCTCTGTGTATTGTTAAATTGTGTCGTTTTAGTTTATCTTTAGTGGTAAAAGAGGAACTACAATCATTGCACTTGAACATCTTTTTGTTTTGATGGTTTGGAATTTTCTCAAGACATGCTGGAATGTGAATTTTTAGTTCACGCTTGGTCACGAACAATTTCTTACACATGTCACATTCGTAAATTCTTATATCAGTGTGTATTCTTATGACATGTTGGTCTAAATTATATTTCCCTTTCAATGATTTTGTACAAAAAGGACAAATATATGGTTTTTCACCAGAATACATTCCAGTCACACCCACAGCAGCCAATATCCAGTCACTGCATAGATTCATTTTTTCAGCTGTTGTCACGTTATCATCAATCTGAGGCACGCGCATCTCACCGGCGTGACCATTTTTTAAAAAATTTTGCAAGCATGTCTGACGATGCTGAGACACAAAAGGCAGAGTGCCGATATCGCCTCTTCTCCACCGAACAAGGCCATAACAAAATGGACAGGCCGTATCGCAATTTATGCCGTGGACAGTTTTCAAATGTCTGGCAAAAGTACCCACGGTTTCGCCTACACTCGAACAACGTTGACAGTAGACTACGTGGTGTTTCTTGGTAGCAAAGAATTGGTTATAGTTGTCATTGAGGCGTTTTATTTCGCTGGAAGGTATCTCCGCCATCTGAACATCTGAAAGCACAGAGTGGTTAAGGTATATATAGTGGCTATGGAAAAAAAAAAAATTTTTTTTTTCCTACTCCCCTCTCTCTCCCAGACTCATTTAAAAATAATTGTGCCACGAGACTCGTTCTTCTTTGCATGCGAGTATCCAAAGAAATGCAATTCACCCATCTTCGAGTCCAACCCTGGCAATTTAGAAATTTCCGCGTCAGGTTTATCAAGACTCACTCGGCCAAACACCTTTTACCGGTTCTGAGCAAACAACTTTGACGATCCGCATGAGACCATTCTCCCAAATCCATCGAAAGTGGCAAATCTCAAAAGTACTGTGAAATCAGCAAGTGTCATGCATCCTTCAAACACTTTTTGGGATACCTCCTCGGAACGCACTTCCTGACGCAGCCACTGAAACTTGCCCAGGCAAAAGGGACACGCCACAGAAGGGTTTACCTCGTGCACAATTTTCATGTGCACTCTCCAAAAATCACCGAAAGACATCGGATCGCCGACACTGCACGAAAAAGGACGTCACCCGACGATCTTTCTTGCGACAGATCAGGGTCCTGTACCGACCGTAGAGGAGACTCGAATTCATCGTCCGGACTGGCGATCCACACACTTCCCAGGAGACTCTTTTTTTACCAGCATTTCAAACACGTCTATGGGAGGCGCGTCACACACCTCCGGACCCTTTTCACAGCCCACACGCCATCTGTGCAACCGATCTATGAAGCATTGCACCCCGGTCCATGCACCTGGGCACCCGATGGACAGGCCACGGGAGGGTCTATACACATGTCACGTCAAGTGTTACGTAACTGTTACATCGTGTGTTAGGAGCGTTGGAAATTTTTTTTCTTTTATTTCTCCAGGAAAAAAGTTTGCCATGCAGAAGGGGGGAGGTGTCAGCTTCCATGGGACACATGGCGAAAGCTTTGAAACGCGTTGTCGCGCAGCACTTCTTTGCAGTTTTTCTTTAAAATTCTTCCTTTGGCGATGTATCAGCTGCTGTTTCATTTTCCTCCACGGGTATCGGTTTTTCGAGAGTCGTTTCAAGTCTTTGTGGATACGGACCTCGAGAAAAGTCACTTTTTGCCACACATGGTTGAATTGGGAATGCTTTCTGAACAACCAAGGAGACACGTTCCTCCGTAACCAGCCTTCTGGGACAAGGCGACTCGATTCAATCTGTACACGATTCAATTCAAGAGTTTCCAATGAAACGCTATGGGACCTTTTAACAAAAAGACTAGGAAATTTTTAATGGCAAACTGTAGAGGCACCACAAGCTTGTACGCAAGATGAAAAACTGTGAGCAGTGAGGCTCTATATATACCAGTCAAAAAAAAAAAAAAAAAATTTTTTTTTTCCTACCTCCTCTTGTCGTGTCTTTCAAACTCATGAACTTTTCTTGATGCTATAGTCACGCTACCAGCTGGTAAAATAAATGTTTGTTCTTCTTTGACTTGTTCTTCTTTGCACACGAGTATATCCAAAGAAATGCAATTCACCCAACAATGTATTCGAGTCCAACACTGGCCATTAAAATTTCCAAGACTCCTTCGGTCAAACACCTTTTACCGGTTCTGGGCAAACAACTTTGACAAGAGTCGATCCGAGAGAGACCGATGAGACTCTGCGATCCACAATGAGACCATTTTCCCAAATCCATCGAAGGTGCCAAGTCTCCAAAGTACTGTGAAATCAACAAGTATCTGGTTTCACAGTACCTGCCATAGGCCCCATGCAGTCGCTCGAAAAAATGTCCGAGTACCGTAACCACTGCAATTTTTTTTCAAAAACACGAAACGACATCCATGAAAAGTTGTTTATTACGAAAAAATGATTTAGCGGTGAGGAATGGCTTCGACGGGCGTACACAACACCCGAGAGATGCCTTGAACAGCCCAATGGCGATGACAACGGTCCGATTCACACAGATTACAATGCTTGTCAAAAGTTTTTTCCAACTTGAAAAATTTCACCTTTGAAGGCAGAGTGTCTCTCATTTGTCGAAGACGATAATAGGTTGCACGGTCCGTGTGAATCAATTCCCCAACCTTCATGGTTCGAATACTTGTAGACACTGCATTCGTCACGAAGCTCCATCTGCCATCGTCCAAAGTACGGGAGAGACATCCGTTGGTGAGCGTAAATCCACTGGGCGTGATACATATCACTGCACGTACCCCACTATGCACGTGGGAACGTACAAATGGTTGACGACGGCTAGGTCGGGGAAACCACTTTGCCCGGCCATCTGAAGAATGGTTTCTGGGAGGTTGGGAACAGTTTCTGGGATCTTGTGGTGGAAAACAGTTTCTTGGAGACGGGAAACTTTTTCTAGGAGGCGGGGAATTTTTTCTAGGTGGCTGGGTACTTTTTCTAGGAGGCTGGGGAGAATCTGCACGTTCGGTTCTCCACCATGTACGCCGATGGGATGAGTTTTGCCTAGGAGACTGTGTACGAGGATCTTGCATCGGGTCTCGCTTGGGAGATGGAGACTGTCTACGAGGAGGCATGGGAGACGTTGGATCTTGCAATGATGAACGATGAGGCGGCACGGGAGACGGAGGGAACGGGGAAAGTGGAGCTGGTGGAAATGTTATCAAACTCGAGAGACGTGGTGGAGATGGAGTACGACTCGGTGATGATGATGCACTCGATGAAGCAGAGCTTATTGGCGAATAACGTAGCGGAGTATCCATGGTTGAAAAGGCAGAAGAGTTTTTCCAAAGTCACTTGGCAATAGGCTTTACCAAATACCTAATGAAAGCAAATGGTGGTGAGGCTGTATATATACCCATCAAAAAAAAAAAAAAAAATTTTTTTTTTTTTTTTTTTACAAGTCCCGTGGTATACCTTGCATACTCCAAGACCTCCTGCTGGTTGTTTGTTATTCATCCTCACACACTTCATAGCATCCAGGGTTGTTGTTTGACAAGACTTGGGCTGCATGTTGTGCTTCTAGGGTGGCTGACACGTTAGTGGCACCCAGATATTGGACAGTGCCCAGTGGAAGCAAAGGAAACAGGTAGTTGTACGTGGCAATGTCCATACATCCAACGATACCCTCTACCCAAATATCTTGACATTCCAAATACTTGGTGTGAAACTCTCCGATGTATCGTTCCATGTCCCACACCGGAACGACGAAAGCTTCGCCCGGTTGTTCCTCTTTCACGTCGACGAATGGGTTGGCAGGCAAAGACATGTTCAATAAAACATCTTGCATGGAAAAGTAACAGGTTGTGGGATCTGGTTCCACGGTAAACACAACCGAAGGCTCGTGGACGGACACGAAAGCAATCTTGGACGGCAGACACTTTTTGTTGATCCACATAAAAGAACAAGTTGCAACGTAGTCGACCACCGACATCTTTTTGACGACGAATATAACAATGAAGGAAATTTCAAAAACAGAATCTCAATGTATGAAACTCTGGTAAACTCTTGCAGCATGGAGAGTATGCCTGGCTTATATACCCACTAAAAAAAAAAAAAAAAAAAAAATTTTTTTTTTTTTCACTACCTCCTTTATTCAATGGTTCTTTTAGTCTTGGTATCAATTGTCTGGTGGCACTTTCCATAACTCTGGTTACCAAACTTGAATCATGCTCTGATGGAAAAAGGTTCTGATGGAATCCTCTCGGTTAAAAAGTTCCACCTCCAAGACTTTGATGGCCAATCTCGTGGTACATGCGTTTCAAAGAGTTTTTTTTTGTTAAGGCCGTCTCCTTGTTTCTCTGCACCCACCAACGTTGGCATTTATACTTTACCAAAAATATGGGGCCAAAGGATGCATCAAATGCATCCTTTGGCCCCATATTTAAGGGTGTTTCAATCAAAACACTATGCGAACATCAGTGAATAATTTACAGGAGCCTCTTGTTCTGGCTCTTCATAAAAAATTTGAACGGGTGGAAAGTCTTTTGGGTTTCCAAATATTGTTTTGCTAGGAGTCGGGTTTAAAATTAAATTGGATGGTTGACCTAAAAAGGACAAGTCCAGATCTGGGAGGGTGGATTTTTGAAATGGATCGTCGCCAAAAGATATGTTTGAAAAAAAGTTGTCGACAAAGTCTGCCACACTTTTTCCCGATGGTTCTTCTACCATTTCCAAGCTATTGAAATCCATTTCTGGCACTTGCAAGGCTTTTTCTGGCAGCTGCACGATTTCAGGCTGTGTTGGAAGAGTGGGTTCTGGACGGGTTGACAATTCTTTTTGGGAATTTCCAGGCTATTGAAATCCATTTCGGACACATGCGAGGCTTTTTCTGGCAACGGCACGATTTCAGGCTGTGTTGGAAGAGTGGGTTCTGAGGCTGGAGTGGGTTCTGAGGCTGGAGAACAATTCTTTTTGGGAATTTTATAATTTCCCCAAGATGATTTACGTTTCTTTGGTGGGCAGGGCGGCGGCGGCATCATCGTCGAGGGTGGTGGCGGCATCGTCGGTTCTTCAGATTCGCGGCAGGGTGTCGGAGGTGGCACGTTGTATTCAGCCTGCTGCGTACAATATCGTCTGCAGGCATCGAATGGAGTGGCTCCTTGAAAAAGATAGTTTGAAGAGAGGACGTCCAAAGCAAAGATGGTCTTTTGGACGGCCACCAACACGTATCGGGTGTTTTGGGGAACGAGGTAGGTGCCGTGTGGCGGGAGAACGTATCGGTCGTAAAACAGTTGATAATTCTCCGGCAAATGTCGCCTCATTCGTTCCTGGGCTGGGATCGTGGAATTCTTGGGCAGCGCGAAGCAGAGCATGGCCGCATTGGACGTCTGGATGACGTGCTGCTCGTCCTCGGCCACCAACCAATTGCCGAAAGTGAACCCCTTCTTGACCAGGAACATGTTGTGGAGCTTGAACAGCAAACAGACGTTGGAGTTGCTCAAACTCCGAGACGGATCTCTTCTGAGACGACGGCCGATGGCATCCCAAGCGCGGTCGAGTTGCCGCGAGTCGAACGGCACTTCTCCGAGGACGGCATGAAGACAAAACTTGAGATGTTCGAGTCCTTTGCCTTTGACGAAAGTGTTTGGGTCCAAGGGCTTGTGGTAGATGCGATCTCCTTCGCCTGTAATGTGCGATACATAAGCCATGACTTGTAGGAGATGGGCTAACCAATAATCCTTGGAAGAGTCCAAAGCTGCCACATTGTCGACGGGTCGAGGAAAGATGCAGTTTGAACGAGAAGACATGTTTGCAGAATGAAGTGGAGATGGGGCAGACCCTCCTCTATATATACTGCTGGTCCTGTGACGTCATTTATCTAATCAGCTCCAAAATCTGGGAAGTCAAAGTAAGCACATTTTAAATAGCAAGTAAGAAAAGTCAATCTTGAAATGATACGTTGTAAAAAGAGCAAGTCGCTTCAACGTTGTAAACTATCAGAGAAAGCACAACTGATGTAGCAGAGAGTGTGGGGATGAGCTTATATAGGACTAAGAAAAAAAAAAAATTTTTTTTTTTTTTCTTCGTGCAGACTTTTGCCTCTTTGACTTGTGCAGCTAGTTTCTATTTTTTCATTTTGTGTTCATAGCGTAGATATCCTTTCGCTTTCATCCAATCGTGGGCAAACACATATTGCAAGACTTTTGCATCTTCTCGAGACTCTGTTGAATATCCTTTCACAAGTGGTATTGTTTTAACCAATCTTGGACAAACAAACTGTAAAAGGAATTCTACTCTGTTCTACCAGTTGCCGGTAATGTTTATAACCATTCTCGGGGGATCTTAAAAAAACTTTATCGGTACACTTGTCAAAGACTCTGGGTGAAAATTTCAAAATAGTTTGCTACAACGTTGGTGAAAAGTCGTTTCCAAAAAAAATCCTCGAGGGACGATTGCATTTGTTTTGCAATCGTCCCTCGAGGATTTTTTTTGGGCCCCATGGCTATTATTAATAATTCCAAAAGATGAAGGCTCGGCACATTGGACAAGAGTTTCTAGTTTCCAACCATTTAAAGATGCAGTCTTCGCAAAAGACGTGGCGGCAGGTCGTCAAGCGAACTTGCAGAGAAATGGTCGGCTCGAAACACACTGGGCAGGTCACAGTCGACTGGAAATACCGATTGGGCCAAGTGTGCCTCATCAGAGCATTCCAGAGCGTGTTTCCGAGTTTGAAGATGGACTCGTTGCTCAATCGAGTCTCTGGCAAGAGTTGCACGAGGTATTGGTAAATAAAGTCCAGGATGTATTCCTCCCAAATCCATGCGAGCACGGGGAAACGTCTGTTTGCGTACTGGCGGGCTGCCGTCTCGACTCGACCCGCATCGAAAAACACGTCCATGTCGAAAGGGTAATACGCCAGCAGATACATGAAGGGACGGGCAGGAAACTCGTCTCGGTTGAGGAGAGTTTCCAAGATTCTCGCCTCTTCCAACACTTGAATGTCCGGAAAGGTTCCTTCCGCGACCCACAAGACGTCCGAAGCTCGAGAGAGGTAATCCGCTTCATGGGGGAATCTGCGAATCGCCTGCTGCAAGTACTGACCGTGAGCTTCCATAGTGACAGAAAGAAATGATGTGAGTAGATCTCCCGAGAGCAACTATTTATACGATTCGGGGGGGAGGGCTTATCAGATGGACTGATTTGATTGGCTGGGTGTTATCAGTGTTTGATCTTGTTGATATGATCTGATGATAAATTCTTTGGTGGACGAACTTTACCAACAAACAAGTATGGAAACGTTTTTATAAAACACTCGCTGAGATGATTAAAGTCAATCTCGGAGGAACCGAAGCAAAACGGGCAATACGAGTCAGTGTCTATTCCATGAATCGTACGTAAATGATGTTGGAGGTAAAACTTTAAGGACATGTCCCAATGACACACAGGACAAGTGACACGGAAAAAACTCTTTCGCTGGACATTTCTCGAAAAAAGACATTCTTTAAACTTGAATCCGCACTGACGAACTCGACAAGAATGTAACTTGTTCATGATGAACTTGCAAGCATACGAACCAGAGGAGGTATAGTCAGGAGTAAAGAGTCAGAGCTTATATAGTCTACAAGAAAAAAAAAAAATTTTTTTTTTTTTCCTACCTCCTCTTGTAGACTCTTGTCCTTTTGACTTGTGCAGCTAGTTTCTACTTTTTCATTTTGTGTTCATAGCGCAAGATATCCACCTCATACAACCTTGGAAACCTGGTAATTATAGTTCTTTGATTTGTAATGTTGGTGTCTTGTTGAAAATCATTAGGCGTTAGGCAAAAGTAATTCACCAGGTTGCATTCTCAAACTTGAAAGTCTTCACTACACTCTGAACCGAATCTTGGTCAAACTTGATTATGCATCATCTGGCAAGTCACGTCATAAAGATCACGTGTCATCTGATAAGAGTCACGTGTCTTTTGATAAGCATCGCATATAAAAAGGTACCCTGGAAAACTTTTCGCTTCATTTCACCATGGAGTATACTGTCGTAGCCACGTCTCATTTCATCTGCCATCACGGAACATTCAAAATGTTTCGTTTGTATCTCACCCGCTTGCATGGACCGCCCATCGTCATCAAGTCCGATGAAGACTTGCTGCAATTTCAATTCAACGACATCCAACGGGACTACAACAGCCCGTGGACTTTAAATAGTTTTTCGTATCCGGACAATTGCATTTCACGAGATGCCCTCGTCTACACCGTCAGGGACATTGATCAACTTTTACCGCTGGCTGCCCGAATCATCGCCGATTACAACAAACCCGTGGCATGCGTGGACACGGCGACATTTTACGCCTTGATCAACGCATTGCCGAAAGAGTTTGATCTGGGATTCATCCGTCCATCCCGGATCGATTTCTCCGGGTCTTTTAATCCGGTGGAACTCGGACGAAACATCTTGCGGCAGTTGGAAGATGAACATTTTTCGGACAGAGAAAGATTGGAATTGGACGACGACGACGATGTTGTCATCTTGGACGAGTAAGTTTCATGCTCTCTCATGAAACCCAAAAAAAATTAGAAGTGGGACCCATTAAATGGTCCCACTTCTAATTTTTTTTGGGTTTCATGTGTAGCCAACGTTGACTCGAATATATTTGCTTCTTCAAAGACTGCGAGCTTACTGACAATCTATCCATTCGAATAAGCAGGAACTGTTCCGTCATTGGAGATGATTTGCCGTTCATTTCTACCAAACTTGCAAACAAGGTATGACGACGGTTTTAGCTCTCGCACTTGGTCAAAAGCCTTCTCTAATCCAGATGCATGCCAACGCTGGCTTGGTTCACTCGAATCAGTTGAAAAAAAGGCGTCTAAGCGTACCTCTTGGCGAAATGGTAAATGCTTTTCTTTGCCAAGGCGGGCAATATCCAAAAACTCTACAGTTGGACTCGACCATCAGCTCCTATCAATGCTTGCCATGGAGGAGTACTAGGGAAAGTTGAAACCACATGAAGCTGGTAACTACAAGAAGAGACAGAGAATCAAGAGTATATATAGGATCCATGAAAGAAAAAAAATTTTTTTTTTTTTTTTTATATTCTATATAACCCTCTTGCCTTTCATATTGATAGCACTTGTCCACTTGATCCAATGTTTTCTTTTCCGGTATTGGATACAATCGTCAGGACTCAAGTTTTGCAATACGTTTCTATCTTTTTCATTTTGTGTTTGCCAGCATTCATTCATGGAACCTCTTGTTATAGGCTACGGGTGAAAAAATGAAATTGCTCTACATCTTCAGGGTTGAAGCATAATTCCTTGGAGTCACACAAGTGCCAATGATTGGCTTTTTTTTACAAGACTGAAGCAAAACTTAAAAATTTCTGATTCACACGCTGCCGAAAAAAAGCCCTTATTTCAAGATTGAGTTTGCAAGATTCTGTTTAGGCCCATCTTGAAACTAGCTGTCAATCTTTGTTATTTGGACTTGAACTATCAAGTGCTTCCAATGGGCGATAGAGGGCGCTGCATGCGTTTCTGGAAGAGTATAAAAGGAGAGGGTTCGTCAAGCCTCATTATTTGCTCTCAGTCTCATTGTAAAAGACACACACGAGTCTCTCGCTCTCTTTTTGCCCAAACACCATGTTTGATTTCGTCGCAGTTGCCGAGTTCATGTTCCTGCAGGGAGTCCTCGTCCCGCTCCGGGTATTTTTCACAAGTACCAGAAATCCTGACAAATCAATCTTGTTGGAAGCGGACTTGGACACGCTGCAGATGACCTACGCAGACGTGCGGAGAAACTTGAAAATGTCGCCTCATCTCTTCAGCGGATCCCATCAAAGACTGCCGCCTACCTCCCATCATCTGACGTGCCACGTCGACCACCTGTCAACTTACTTGGGTGGAAAATTCACCCAAGACTACCTACGCGAGGCGTGGCACGAACCCCGCATCGTCTGCCTGGACTCGGCCACACACAATTTGCTGTTGGGCATAATGTCCAACGTCACCCTTCTGAACGATCAGCTCGGACAGGACATCATGCCATTGGACTTGAGTAAAAAAGCTGCCCGTTCCTTGAACACAAAATTTGGACTCGAGCCCTACTGGGACGAATAAATTATGTAAATAACTTGTAAAAAAAATATTTGTAATAAACGTGTAATGTATTTCTTGTGTTGTATTTTTTAATAAAACCAAAAAAATATCGACAAAGTATGCCATCTTCCCAGTGAGAAAGATGGCATACTTTGTCGATATTTTTTTGGTTTCAATATTTAGCCAACGTTGAATAAGAGTTTTGTATACTTTGCTAGATGGATGAAAAAATAAACTTACCCTGGGTGGAAACAAAAAGTTTCTGGGATCAATATTGGCTTTTCCGAATTAACAAGCATTACAAGTTTCCCTCGTTCCCCCGATAAGGTTTTCTTTGAAAAAGTTTTCTTGACAAAGACGAATCGGTTCAAACTTGGCTTTTCCGAATAAAACAAGCAGTACAGGGCTTGTAGCAAATTGTTCCCTCTGATGAAATTTTCTTTGACAAAGACGAATCGGTTCAAACTTGGCTTTTCCGAATAAAACATGCAGTACAGGGCTTGTAGCAAATTGTTCCCTCTGATGAAATTTTCTTTGACAAAGACGAATCGGTTCAAACTTGGCTTTTCCGAATAAAACATGCAGTACAGGGCTTGTAGCAAATTGTTCCCTCTGATGAAATTTTCTTTGACAAGATGAATCTGTTCAAACTCAGTAATGGAAAAAGAGTTATGTGAACACAACAGCAAAGTGTACAAGACCTCAAGACCTGCCAGCCACCAGCCTATATATATAGTAACTAGAAAAAAAATTTTTTTTTTTTTTTTTACTATATATATAGGCTTCTCGCAGTCTTCTATATCATAGACTTGTACAATCAATCTTGGGAAAAGGTTTTTTTGATCGTTACAGTCGACCAGCTTCCGATGACGGAACAATCTTGGAGACCACCGGACAATGGATTCCCGATGAGACGACGGACTTTCATATCATATACTTTTTTAATCACAATCAATTTTGGCAAAAGGTCCTTTGGTTTTCACAGTTGACAGCCTCTCCTTCCAGTGTCATGTGTCCGGCGGTTGCACTTGTAGTTTGCATATTTTTTCCGTGTTCTACGATTTTGTGATCTGTTTTAACAATGCAATTTTTATTTAGAATAGAATGAATTCTCAGATTGGTTTTCTGGCCAAAAGATCGCTTGCAAATGTCACATACATAAGGTTTAATTTTAGCGTGTACAGTTTTTATATGTACGTCTAAAGATCCTTTTAGTTTAAACGAAGATGAACAAAAACAACAGGCATGAGGTTTTTCTTTTCCATGTATTGTTAGATTGTGTCGTTTTAGAGAAAATTTAGTATTGAAAGAGGAACTACAATCATTACACTTGAACATTTTTTCGTTTTGATAAGTTGAAATTTTCTCAAGACATGTTGCACTGTGAATTTTTAGTTCACGTTTGGTCACGAACATTTTCTTACACATGTCACACTTGTAATTTCTTATATCAGTATGTATTCTTATGACATGTTGGTCTAAATTATATTTCCCTTTCAATGATTTTGTACAAAAAGGACAAATATATGGTTTTTCACCAGAATGTATTATTAAATGTCTTTTTAAACGTGATAAGTAAGAAAAGGTTTTGTGACAATCTTTACAGACGTGTTGGTTCGGTTTCAATCTACTCTTCACAAGGAGACTCATATCCAGTCACACCCACAACTGCACGTTTAATCCTTTATTTCCTTTCAGACTGGAAGACCTGTGCAACAGCGCATGGCCAAGTGAAAAAAAGTTTTCTTGGCAAAGACGAATTTGTTCAAACTTCAAGGCTTGTAGCAAATTGTGTCCAGTGTCTTGTAACTTGGTGAGCAAATTTCTAACCAGCAACAAATTGTTTCGTTTCAGTCAGCAATGGAAAAGTCTTTGTGAACACAACAACAGAGTGAACAAGACCTGCAAGACATCAGCCTATATATAATAGTCAAAAAAAAAAAAAAAAATTTTTTTTTTTTTTTTCATTCTCCTTATATATAGGCTGGTAGCTGGCAGGTCTCTCCTTCATACGCTGTTAAGAAATTCTTTGTTTGACTCTGGTTCCTGTCCTAATTATGATATCGGTACGGGACAAAAAGATTCCTGCAGTACTCGTCGAGACGATTCTCTGGAGTGGTTGCATGAATACCCTGGCGCAATTTCAAAAGGTAAGAAATTCTTTGTTTGACTCTGGTTCCTGTCCTAATTATGATATCGGTACGGGACAAAAAGATTCTTGCAGTACTCGCCGAGACGAATCTTTTGAGGGGTCACTCGACTATCTTGGTAAAATTTGAAAAATTTGTAAAATGGTTTTCAAGCTGTGGTTCCTGTCCTAATTATGATATCGGTACGGGGCAAAAAGATTCTTGTAGCACTCGCCGAGACGAATCTTTTGAGGGGTCACTCGACGGGCCTAAACCAATTTAAAGTCGTGTACCAGGGTCGGTACATGACCCCCCATAGCCAAAATATCAAAGCTCTGGAAGCATTTCTTCATGTTTTAATATTCATTGGTCACACAGGGGATGTTTATAACCATGTACCAAGGGTGGTACATGTGAATTTTATCGATGGGACCCCCAGGTCGACCATCCCGAGACTATGGTGGCGAGTAGATGTGACCTTCTGGCCGAGACGAGTATAAAGATGTATTACTTACCCATATGCCGAGTATATAGACATTCTTTCGATGGGGACCCCCAGGTCGACCCACTAGGGTGGGCGGGTAGTCGATCGATGTCATCTCCATGCCGAGACGAGTAGAACGATATGTCACACTCCTATGTTCATTCAATCTTGTAGATGAGACCCCCTGGTCGACCCACTAGGGAGGGTGTCCGTGTAGATGAGGTCGAGACGAGTCCAACGATATGTCACACTCGTTGGTCTCCGGCGCAATCTTGTAGATGAGGCCTCCAGGTCAACCCACTAAGGTGGGGGGGAAAGTCTTCTTCGGTCTTCGGTCTTCCTTCTTCTTTCTTCTTGGGAGTTCCTCCCGCTTCGAGCCCGAAGGCCCAAGTGAGCTCTCGCTGAAAATGCAGCTCCTTATATACTATTTTATCCCAACCACGTGACTAACACGTCACATTTGTCAGTTTTAGTTCGCAAAAATGCTAAACTTGTGCTGAAATTGACAGGGTAATTTGCTCACAACTCGTCGACAAATTCTCGTAGCGCAACGGTCGAGGTATTTTTAGAAAGGTCTCTTCAAGACGCATCCGGACGTGGGTGACATGATCCGATCGAATCGAAAATGTCGACGAGAGAGAACGTTAAATGTCGAATCGATAGAGGGTGATGTGCCGAAAACCTAATGAAGGAATCATTGCATCTGGACAAATGAGACATGTACAGATAGGTCTTGCCAAGACGCATATTGACGCATGCCTTTCGACTCGCAGCGTTTAAAAATTAAATCAAAAATAATTTAAAAACGCTTCGACTCTAATCCGTTTTTTCCTCATAACTCGTGACCAATGTGTCACATCTACCCATGGAACCGTCAGTGTTCCCGAGCTTGTAGAGACGCATCTTTACATATGCGACATGACCACCTTTGCCTTAAAACGCATCGAGAAATCCTTGGTTCCCATTCTTTGAAATTAATGTTTTGGTTCGTGACACGCAGGGAGAATCTTGTATCCCGACATGCGATATATGCTTCGAAAGTCCTTTTCGAGCTGCATCTCTTGGATGGATCATGCAAACCCATACGACACGTAAATGACAAAAAGTACAAAGTGGCCTTAATTCTTTTTTATGACTCGAAACTCTTGATTATGTCTGCTCCACACATGATACACGTCCTTGGCAATACCAAACCAATGTTGCAAATAGTTAGTAATTTGTTTTTCTTTGCAGGCGGTGATGGAAAAGGAACAAGGCTGAATGCGACGAGTCGACATAGGCTGACAACAGCAATGAGACCTGCCAGCCACCAGCCTATATATACTAGTCAAAAAAAAAAAAAAAAAAAAATTTTTTTTTTTTGACTATATATATAGGCTGGTGGTATTTTGACTGTATCCTATATATAAAGCAGCTGACTGGATGGATACATATCGTCTGTTGACTGGAAGTTCTTTACAAGTTGCTGTAGCCATTTATGATCATGTGAAATCCAATATTTGCACAAAGGTACAGCAATCTTGAAATGACTAACCTCCGATGATGGAAACATCTCGGAAACTGCATGGTCTTTTATTTCCATCGTCTCAAGACTTTTTCAGAAGGAACATTTTTTTGGAACTTGACGTGGCACCAGTGAAACTTTATCGACTGCTGGAAAAACACAACTTTTACCGGCCCACTAGGTTCAATCTTGACATGACCATTTTTCGATGATGGAGAAACAGATTTCAAAAGACTCGTTCGAATCTTTATGAGCTTCGCAAGTCAAGCGCCCTCCAAAATAAGTAGAAATCTTCTTTGCTTCTGTGGGCAGCAGCAATCCAAGATTGCAAACTGTAAGTAGGTAGGGTGATCTTGAAACGACACAAGTTGAAAAAAGAGCAGGAGTTGAAACAACTTTGTAAACAACCATCAGCTCGCAAAACTGGTAAGTAAAAAGTATGGGGAGGAGAGAAGCCTATATATATAGTCACTAAAAAAAAAAAAAAAAAAAATTTTTTTTTTTGACTGGTATATATAGGCTTCTTGCTCTGGGCTACAGTCTTGTTTACTCTCGTTCCGGGCCTACAGTCTTCTATATCATACACTTGTACAATCAATCTTGGGAAAAGGTTTTTTGATTGTTACAGTTGACCATCTTCCGATGATGAAACAATCTTGGAGACCACATTTTTTTCTTCTTACTAGACACCAGTTTCAAGATGAGACGACTCTGGGCCAACAGTCTTCCATATCATATATTTGTTTAAGTGCAATCAATTATGGCAAAATGTCCTCTGTAGTTTGCATATTTTTTCCGGGTTCTACGATTTTGTGATTTGTTTTAACAATGCAATTTTTATTTAGAATAGAATGAATTCTCAGATGGATTTTCTGGCCAAAAGATCGCTTGCAAATGTCACATACATAAGGTTTAATTTTAGCGTGCACAATTTTTATATGTCTATCTAAACATTCTTTTCGTTTAAACGAAGATGAACAAAAACAACAGACATGAGGTCTTTCTTCTCTGTGTATTGTTAAATTGTGTCGTTTTAGTTTACCTTTAGTGGTAAAAGAGGAACTACAATCATTACACTTGAACATCTTTTTGTTTTGATGGTTTGGAATTTTCTCAAGACATGGTAGTCTGTGAACTTTTAGTTCATACTTGGTCACGAACAATTTCTTACACATGTCACATTCGTAATTTCTTATATCAGTGTGTATTCTTATGACATGTCTATCTAAACATTCTTTTCGTTTAAACAAAGATGAACAAAAACAACAAACATGAGGTCTTTCTTCTCTGTGTATTGTTAAATTGTGTCGTTGCCTGACACCACGTCGATGGTGAGTGTAACAGGTCTCGCAAAACTTGGGTGGTCGTTTTTCTTCTAGCGGCAACGGAATCGTGCATAGTTTCATTTTTTCAGGTGTTGTCACGTCATCATCCATCTGAGGCAAGCGCTTCTCACCGGTGTGAGAATTTAAAAAATTTCGCAAGCATGTCTGACGATGCCGAGACACAAAAGGCAGAGTGCTGATATCGCCTCGCTTCCACCGAACGTTGCCATAACAAAATGGACAGGCCGTATCACAATCTATGCCGTGGACAGTTTTCAAATGTCTGGCAAAAATACCCACGGTTTCACCGCCACTCGAAGAACAACGTTGACAGTAGACTACGTGGTGTTTCTTGGTAGCAAAGAATTTTGTATAGTTGTCATTGAGGCGTTTTATTTCGCTGGAGGTAAGCTCCGCCATCAGAACATTTGAAAGCACAGAGCGGTGAGGGTATATATAGGAGCTATGAAAAAAAAAAAAAATTTTTTTTTTTTTTTTTTTTAGTGACTATATATATAGGCTTCTCTCCTCCCCATACTTTTTACTTACCAGTTTTGCGAGCTGATGGTTGTTTACAAAGTTGTTTCAACTCCTGCTCTTTTTTCAACTTGTGTCGTTTCAAGATCACCCTACCTACTTACAGTTTGCAATCTTGGATTGCTGCTGCCCACAGAAGCAAAGAAGATTTCTACTTATTTTGGAGGGCGCTTGACTTGCGAAGCTCATAAAGATTCGAACGAGTCTTTTGAAATTTGTTTCTCCATCATCGAAAAATGGTCATGTCAAGATTGAACCTAGTGGGCCGGTAAAAGTTGTGTTTTTCCAGCAGTCGATAAAGTTTCACTGGTGCCACGTCAAGTTCCAAAAAAATGTTCCTTCTGAAAAAGTCTTGAGACGATGGAAATAAAAGACCATGCAGTTTCCGAGATGTTTCCATCATCGGAGGTTAGTCATTTCAAGATTGCTGTACCTTTGTGCAAATATTGGATTTCACATGATCATAAATGGCTACAGCAACTTGTAAAGAACTTCCAGTCAACAGACGATATGTATCCATCCAGTCAGCTGCTTTATATATAGGATACAGTCAAAATACCACCAGCCTATATATATAGTCAAAAAAAAAAATTTTTTTTTTTTTTTTTTTGACTAGTATATATAGGCTGGTGGCTGGCAGGTCTCATTGCTGTTGTCAGCCTATGTCGACTCGTCGCATTCAGCCTTGTTCCTTTTCCATCACCGCCTGCAAAGAAAAACAAATTACTAACTATTTGCAACATTGGTTTGGTATTGCCAAGGACGTGTATCATGTGTGGAGCAGACATAATCAAGAGTTTCGAGTCATAAAAAAGAATTAAGGCCACTTTGTACTTTTTGTCATTTACGTGTCGTATGGGTTTGCATGATCCATCCAAGAGATGCAGCTCGAAAAGGACTTTCGAAGCATATATCGCATGTCGGGATACAAGATTCTCCCTGCGTGTCACGAACCAAAACATTAATTTCAAAGAATGGGAACCAAGGATTTCTCGATGCGTTTTAAGGCAAAGGTGGTCATGTCGCATATGTAAAGATGCGTCTCTACAAGCTCGGGAACACTGACGGTTCCATGGGTAGATGTGACACATTGGTCACGAGTTATGAGGAAAAAACGGATTAGAGTCGAAGCGTTTTTAAATTATTTTTGATTTAATTTTTAAGCGCTGCGAGTCGAAAGGCATGCGTAAATATGCTTCTTGGCAAGACCTATTTGGACTTATATCGCATGTCGGGATACGAGATTCTCCCTGCGTGTCACGAACCAAAACATTAATTTCAAAGAATGGGAACCAAGGAATATCTCGATGCGTTTCAATGCAAAGGTGATCGTGTCGCATATGTAAAGATGCGTCTCGACGAGCTCGGGAACACTGACGGTTCCATGGGTAGATGCGGCCAATTGGTCACGAGTTATGAGGAAAAAACGGATTAGAGTCGAAGCGTTTTTAAATTATTTTTGATTTAATTTTTAAACGCTGCGAGTCGAAAGGCATGCGTCAATATGCGTCTTGGCAAGACCTATCTGTACATGTCTCATTTGTCCAGATGCAATGATTCCTTCATTAGGTTTTCGGCACATCACCCTCTATCGATTCGACATTTAACGTTCTCTCTCGTCGACATTTTCGATTCGATCGGATCATGTCACCCACGTCCGGATGCGTCTTGAAGAGACCTTTCTAAAAATACCTCGACCGTTGCGCTACGAGAATTTGTCGACGAGTTGTGAGCAAATTACCCTGTCAATTTCAGCACAAGTTTAGCATTTTTGCGAACTAAAACTGACAAATGTGACGTGTTAGTCACGTGGTTGGGATAAAATAGTATATAAGGAGCTGCATTTTCAGCGAGAGCTCACTTGGGCCTTCGGGCTCGAAGCGGGAGGAACTCCCAAGAAGAAAGAAGAAGGAAGACCGAAGACCGAAGAAGACTTTCCCCCCCACCTTAGTGGGTTGACCTGGAGGCCTCATCTACAAGATTGCGCCGGAGACCAACGAGTGTGACATATCGTTGGACTCGTCTCGACCTCATCTACACGGACACCCTCCCTAGTGGGTCGACCAGGGGGTCTCATCTACAAGATTGAATGAACATAGGAGTGTGACATATCGTTCTACTCGTCTCGGCATGGAGATGACATCGATCGACTACCCGCCCACCCTAGTGGGTCGACCTGGGGGTCCCCATCGAAAGAATGTCTATATACTCGGCATATGGGTAAGTAATACATCTTTATACTCGTCTCGGCCAGAAGGTCACATCTACTCGCCACCATAGTCTCGGGATATGGTCGACCTGGGGGTCCCATCGATAAAATTCACATGTACCACCCTTGGTACATGGTTATAAACATCCCCTGTGTGACCAATGAATATTAAAACATGAAGAAATGCTTCCAGAGCTTTGATATTTTGGCTATGGGGGGTCATGTACCGACCCTGGTACACGACTTTAAATTGGTTTAGGCCCGTCGAGTGACCCCTCAAAAGATTCGTCTCGGCGAGTGCTACAAGAATCTTTTTGCCCCGTACCGATATCATAATTAGGACAGGAACCACAGCTTGAAAACCATTTTACAAATTTTTCAAATTTTACCAAGATAGTCGAGTGACCCCTCAAAAGATTCGTCTCGGCGAGTACTGCAAGAATCTTTTTGTCCCGTACCGATATCATAATTAGGACAGGAACCAGAGTCAAACAAAGAATTTCTTACCTTTTGAAATTGCGCCAGGGTATTCATGCAACCACTCCAGAGAATCGTCTCGACGAGTACTGCAGGAATCTTTTTGTCCCGTACCGATATCATAATTAGGACAGGAACCAGAGTCAAACAAAGAATTTCTTAACAGCGTATGAAGGAGAGACCTGCCAGCTACCAGCCTATATATAAGGAGAATGAAAAAAAAAAAATTTTTTTTTTTTTTTTGACTATTATATATAGGCTGATGTCTTGCAGGTCTTGTTCACTCTGTTGTTGTGTTCACAAAGACTTTTCCATTGCTGACTGAAACGAAACAATTTGTTGCTGGTTAGAAATTTGCTCACCAAGTTACAAGACACTGGACACAATTTGCTACAAGCCTTGAAGTTTGAACAAATTCGTCTTTGCCAAGAAAACTTTTTTTCACTTGGCCATGCGCTGTTGCACAGGTCTTCCAGTCTGAAAGGAAATAAAGGATTAAACGTGCAGTTGTGGGTGTGACTGGATATGAGTCTCCTTGTGAAGAGTAGATTGAAACCGAACCAACACGTCTGTAAAGATTGTCACAAAACCTTTTCTTACTTATCACGTTTAAAAAGACATTTAATAATACATTCTGGTGAAAAACCATATATTTGTCCTTTTTGTACAAAATCATTGAAAGGGAAATATAATTTAGACCAACATGTCATAAGAATACATACTGATATAAGAAATTACAAGTGTGACATGTGTAAGAAAATGTTCGTGACCAAACGTGAACTAAAAATTCACAGTGCAACATGTCTTGAGAAAATTTCAACTTATCAAAACGAAAAAATGTTCAAGTGTAATGATTGTAGTTCCTCTTTCAATACTAAATTTTCTCTAAAACGACACAATCTAACAATACATGGAAAAGAAAAACCTCATGCCTGTTGTTTTTGTTCATCTTCGTTTAAACTAAAAGGATCTTTAGACGTACATATAAAAACTGTACACGCTAAAATTAAACCTTATGTATGTGACATTTGCAAGCGATCTTTTGGCCAGAAAACCAATCTGAGAATTCATTCTATTCTAAATAAAAATTGCATTGTTAAAACAGATCACAAAATCGTAGAACACGGAAAAAAATATGCAAACTACAAGTGCAACCGCCGGACACATGACACTGGAAGGAGAGGCTGTCAACTGTGAAAACCAAAGGACCTTTTGCCAAAATTGATTGTGATTAAAAAAGTATATGATATGAAAGTCCGTCGTCTCATCGGGAATCCATTGTCCGGTGGTCTCCAAGATTGTTCCGTCATCGGAAGCTGGTCGACTGTAACGATCAAAAAAACCTTTTCCCAAGATTGATTGTACAAGTCTATGATATAGAAGACTGCGAGAAGCCTATATATATAGTAAAAAAAAAAAAAAAAAAATTTTTTTTTCTAGTTACTATATATATAGGCTGGTGGCTGGCAGGTCTTGAGGTCTTGTACACTTTGCTGTTGTGTTCACATAACTCTTTTTCCATTACTGAGTTTGAACAGATTCATCTTGTCAAAGAAAATTTCATCAGAGGGAACAATTTGCTACAAGCCCTGTACTGCATGTTTTATTCGGAAAAGCCAAGTTTGAACCGATTCGTCTTTGTCAAAGAAAATTTCATCAGAGGGAACAATTTGCTACAAGCCCTGTACTGCATGTTTTATTCGGAAAAGCCAAGTTTGAACCGATTCGTCTTTGTCAAAGAAAATTTCATCAGAGGGAACAATTTGCTACAAGCCCTGTACTGCTTGTTTTATTCGGAAAAGCCAAGTTTGAACCGATTCGTCTTTGTCAAGAAAACTTTTTCAAAGAAAACCTTATCGGGGGAACGAGGGAAACTTGTAATGCTTGTTAATTCGGAAAAGCCAATATTGATCCCAGAAACTTTTTGTTTCCACCCAGGGTAAGTTTATTTTTTCATCCAGCTAGCAAAGTATACAAAACTCTTATTCAACGTTGGCTAAATATTGAAACCAAAAAAATATCGACAAAGTATGCCATCTTTCTCACTGGGAAGATGGCATACTTTGTCGATATTTTTTTGGTTTTATTAAAAAATACAACACAAGAAATACATTACACGTTTATTACAAATATTTTTTTTACAAGTTATTTACATAATTTATTCGTCCCAGTAGGGCTCGAGTCCAAATTTTGTGTTCAAGGAACGGGCAGCTTTTTTACTCAAGTCCAATGGCATGATGTCCTGTCCGAGCTGATCGTTCAGAAGGGTGACGTTGGACATTATGCCCAACAGCAAATTGTGTGTGGCCGAGTCCAGGCAGACGATGCGGGGTTCGTGCCACGCCTCGCGTAGGTAGTCTTGGGTGAATTTTCCACCCAAGTAAGTTGACAGGTGGTCGACGTGGCACGTCAGATGATGGGAGGTAGGCGGCAGTCTTTGATGGGATCCGCTGAAGAGATGAGGCGACATTTTCAAGTTTCTCCGCACGTCTGCGTAGGTCATCTGCAGCGTGTCCAAGTCCGCTTCCAACAAGATTGATTTGTCAGGATTTCTGGTACTTGTGAAAAATACCCGGAGCGGGACGAGGACTCCCTGCAGGAACATGAACTCGGCAACTGCGACGAAATCAAACATGGTGTTTGGGCAAAAAGAGAGCGAGAGACTCGTGTGTGTCTTTTACAATGAGACTGAGAGCAAATAATGAGGCTTGACGAACCCTCTCCTTTTATACTCTTCCAGAAACGCATGCAGCGCCCTCTATCGCCCATTGGAAGCACTTGATAGTTCAAGTCCAAATAACAAAGATTGACAGCTAGTTTCAAGATGGGCCTAAACAGAATCTTGCAAACTCAATCTTGAAATAAGGGCTTTTTTTCGGCAGCGTGTGAATCAGAAATTTTTAAGTTTTGCTTCAGTCTTGTAAAAAAAAGCCAATCATTGGCACTTGTGTGACTCCAAGGAATTATGCTTCAACCCTGAAGATGTAGAGCAATTTCATTTTTTCACCCGTAGCCTATAACAAGAGGTTCCATGAATGAATGCTGGCAAACACAAAATGAAAAAGATAGAAACGTATTGCAAAACTTGAGTCCTGACGATTGTATCCAATACCGGAAAAGAAAACATTGGATCAAGTGGACAAGTGCTATCAATATGAAAGGCAAGAGGGTTATATAGAATATAAAAAAAAAAAAAAAAAAAAATTTTTTCTTTCATGGATCCTATATATACTCTTGATTCTCTGTCTCTTCTTGTAGTTACCAGCTTCATGTGGTTTCAACTTTCCCTAGTACTCCTCCATGGCAAGCATTGATAGGAGCTGATGGTCGAGTCCAACTGTAGAGTTTTTGGATATTGCCCGCCTTGGCAAAGAAAAGCATTTACCATTTCGCCAAGAGGTACGCTTAGACGCCTTTTTTTCAACTGATTCGAGTGAACCAAGCCAGCGTTGGCATGCATCTGGATTAGAGAAGGCTTTTGACCAAGTGCGAGAGCTAAAACCGTCGTCATACCTTGTTTGCAAGTTTGGTAGAAATGAACGGCAAATCATCTCCAATGACGGAACAGTTCCTGCTTATTCGAATGGATAGATTGTCAGTAAGCTCGCAGTCTTTGAAGAAGCAAATATATTCGAGTCAACGTTGGCTACACATGAAACCCAAAAAAAATTAGAAGTGGGACCATTTAATGGGTCCCACTTCTAATTTTTTTTGGGTTTCATGAGAGAGCATGAAACTTACTCGTCCAAGATGACAACATCGTCGTCGTCGTCCAATTCCAATCTTTCTCTGTCCGAAAAATGTTCATCTTCCAACTGCCGCAAGATGTTTCGTCCGAGTTCCACCGGATTAAAAGACCCGGAGAAATCGATCCGGGATGGACGGATGAATCCCAGATCAAACTCTTTCGGCAATGCGTTGATCAAGGCGTAAAATGTCGCCGTGTCCACGCATGCCACGGGTTTGTTGTAATCGGCAATGACTCGGGCAGCCAGCGGTAAAAATTGATCAATGTCCCTGATGGTGTAGACGAGGGCATCTCGTGGAATGGAATTGTCCGGATACGAAAAACTATTTAAAGTCCACGGGCTGTTGTAGTCCCGTTGGATGTCGTTGAATTGAAATTGCAGCAAGTCTTCATCGGACTTGATGACGATGGGCGGTCCATGCAAGCGGGTGAGATACAAACGAAACATTTTGAATGTTCCGTGATGGCAGATGAAATGAGACGTGGCTACGACAGTATACTCCATGGTGAAATGAAGCGAAAAGTTTTCCAGGGTACCTTTTTATATGCGATGCTTATCAAAAGACACGTGACTCTTATCAGATGACACGTGATCTTTATGACGTGACTTGCCAGATGATGCATAATCAAGTTTGACCAAGATTCGGTTCAGAGTGTAGTGAAGACTTTCAAGTTTGAGAATGCAACCTGGTGAATTACTTTTGCCTAACGCCTAATGATTTTCAACAAGACACCAACATTACAAATCAAAGAACTATAATTACCAGGTTTCCAAGGTTGTATGAGGTGGATATCTTGCGCTATGAACACAAAATGAAAAAGTAGAAACTAGCTGCACAAGTCAAAAGGACAAGAGTCTACAAGAGGAGGTAGGAAAAAAAAAAAATTTTTTTTTTTTTCTTGTAGACTATATAAGCTCTGACTCTTTACTCCTGACTATACCTCCTCTGGTTCGTATGCTTGCAAGTTCATCATGAATAAGTTACATTCTTGTCGAGTTCGTCAGTGCGGATTCAAGTTTAAAGAATGTCTTTTTTCGAGAAATGTCCAGCGAAAGAGTTTTTTCCGTGTCACTTGTCCCGTGTGTCATTGGGACATGTCCTTAAAGTTTTACCTCCAACATCATTTACGTACGATTCATGGAATAGACACTGACTCGTATTGCCCGTTTTGCTTCGGTTCCTCCGAGATTGACTTTAATCATCTCAGCGAGTGTTTTATAAAAACGTTTCCATACTTGTTTGTTGGTAAAGTTCGTCCACCAAAGAATTTATCATCAGATCATATCAACAAGATCAAACACTGATAACACCCAGCCAATCAAATCAGTCCATCTGATAAGCCCTCCCCCCCGAATCGTATAAATAGTTGCTCTCGGGAGATCTACTCACATCATTTCTTTCTGTCACTATGGAAGCTCACGGTCAGTACTTGCAGCAGGCGATTCGCAGATTCCCCCATGAAGCGGATTACCTCTCTCGAGCTTCGGACGTCTTGTGGGTCGCGGAAGGAACCTTTCCGGACATTCAAGTGTTGGAAGAGGCGAGAATCTTGGAAACTCTCCTCAACCGAGACGAGTTTCCTGCCCGTCCCTTCATGTATCTGCTGGCGTATTACCCTTTCGACATGGACGTGTTTTTCGATGCGGGTCGAGTCGAGACGGCAGCCCGCCAGTACGCAAACAGACGTTTCCCCGTGCTCGCATGGATTTGGGAGGAATACATCCTGGACTTTATTTACCAATACCTCGTGCAACTCTTGCCAGAGACTCGATTGAGCAACGAGTCCATCTTCAAACTCGGAAACACGCTCTGGAATGCTCTGATGAGGCACACTTGGCCCAATCGGTATTTCCAGTCGACTGTGACCTGCCCAGTGTGTTTCGAGCCGACCATTTCTCTGCAAGTTCGCTTGACGACCTGCCGCCACGTCTTTTGCGAAGACTGCATCTTTAAATGGTTGGAAACTAGAAACTCTTGTCCAATGTGCCGAGCCTTCATCTTTTGGAATTATTAATAATAGCCATGGGGCCCAAAAAAAATCCTCGAGGGACGATTGCAAAACAAATGCAATCGTCCCTCGAGGATTTTTTTTGGAAACGACTTTTCACCAACGTTGTAGCAAACTATTTTGAAATTTTCACCCAGAGTCTTTGACAAGTGTACCGATAAAGTTTTTTTAAGATCCCAAGAGAATGGTTATAAACATTACCGGCAACTGGTAGAACAGAGTAGAATTCCTTTTACAGTTTGTTTGTCCAAGATTGGTTAAAACAATACCACTTGTGAAAGGATATTCAACAGAGTCTCGAGAAGATGCAAAAGTCTTGCAATATGTGTTTGCCCACGATTGGATGAAAGCGAAAGGATATCTACGCTATGAACACAAAATGAAAAAATAGAAACTAGCTGCACAAGTCAAAGAGGCAAAAGTCTGCACGAAGAAAAAAAAAAAAATTTTTTTTTTTTTTCTTAGTCCTATATAAGCTCATCCCCACACTCTCTGCTACATCAGTTGTGCTTTCTCTGATAGTTTACAACGTTGAAGCGACTTGCTCTTTTTACAACGTATCATTTCAAGATTGACTTTTCTTACTTGCTATTTAAAATGTGCTTACTTTGACTTCCCAGATTTTGGAGCTGATTAGATAAATGACGTCACAGGACCAGCAGTATATATAGAGGAGGGTCTGCCCCATCTCCACTTCATTCTGCAAACATGTCTTCTCGTTCAAACTGCATCTTTCCTCGACCCGTCGACAATGTGGCAGCTTTGGACTCTTCCAAGGATTATTGGTTAGCCCATCTCCTACAAGTCATGGCTTATGTATCGCACATTACAGGCGAAGGAGATCGCATCTACCACAAGCCCTTGGACCCAAACACTTTCGTCAAAGGCAAAGGACTCGAACATCTCAAGTTTTGTCTTCATGCCGTCCTCGGAGAAGTGCCGTTCGACTCGCGGCAACTCGACCGCGCTTGGGATGCCATCGGCCGTCGTCTCAGAAGAGATCCGTCTCGGAGTTTGAGCAACTCCAACGTCTGTTTGCTGTTCAAGCTCCACAACATGTTCCTGGTCAAGAAGGGGTTCACTTTCGGCAATTGGTTGGTGGCCGAGGACGAGCAGCACGTCATCCAGACGTCCAATGCGGCCATGCTCTGCTTCGCGCTGCCCAAGAATTCCACGATCCCAGCCCAGGAACGAATGAGGCGACATTTGCCGGAGAATTATCAACTGTTTTACGACCGATACGTTCTCCCGCCACACGGCACCTACCTCGTTCCCCAAAACACCCGATACGTGTTGGTGGCCGTCCAAAAGACCATCTTTGCTTTGGACGTCCTCTCTTCAAACTATCTTTTTCAAGGAGCCACTCCATTCGATGCCTGCAGACGATATTGTACGCAGCAGGCGGAATACAACGTGCCACCTCCGACACCCTGCCGCGAATCTGAAGAACCGACGATGCCGCCACCACCCTCGACGATGATGCCGCCGCCGCCCTGCCCACCAAAGAAACGTAAATCATCTTGGGGAAATTATAAAATTCCCAAAAAGAATTGTTCTCCAGCCTCAGAACCCACTCCAGCCTCAGAACCCACTCTTCCAACACAGCCTGAAATCGTGCCGTTGCCAGAAAAAGCCTCGCATGTGTCCGAAATGGATTTCAATAGCCTGGAAATTCCCAAAAAGAATTGTCAACCCGTCCCAGAACCCACTCTTCCAACACAGCCTGAAATCGTGCAGCTGCCAGAAAAAGCCTTGCAAGTGCCAGAAATGGATTTCAATAGCTTGGAAATGGTAGAAGAACCATCGGGAAAAAGTGTGGCAGACTTTGTCGACAACTTTTTTTCAAACATATCTTTTGGCGACGATCCATTTCAAAAATCTCCACCCTCCCAGATCTGGACTTGTCCTTTTTAGGTCAACCATCCAATTTAATTTTAAACCCGACTCCTAGCAAAACAATATTTGGAAACCCAAAAGACTTTCCACCCGTTCAAATTTTTTATGAAGAGCCAGAACAAGAGGCTCCTGTAAATTATTCACTGATGTTCGCATAGTGTTTTGATTGAAACACCCTTAAATATGGGGCCAAAGGATGCATTTGATGCATCCTTTGGCCCCATATTTTTGGTAAAGTATAAATGCCAACGTTGGTGGGTGCAGAGAAACAAGGAGACGGCCTTAACAAAAAAAAACTCTTTGAAACGCATGTACCACGAGATTGGTCATCAAAGTCTTGGAGGTGGAACTTTTTAACCGAGAGGATTCCATCAGAACCTTTTTCCATCAGAGCATGATTCAAGTTTGGTAACCAGAGTTATGGAAAGTGCCACCAGACAATTGATACCAAGACTAAAAGAACCATTGAATAAAGGAGGTAGTGAAAAAAAAATTTTTTTTTTTTTTTTTTTTTTTTTTTTTTTAGTGGGTATATAAGCCAGGCATACTCTCCATGCTGCAAGAGTTTACCAGAGTTTCATACATTGAGATTCTGTTTTTGAAATTTCCTTCATTGTTATATTCGTCGTCAAAAAGATGTCGGTGGTCGACTACGTTGCAACTTGTTCTTTTATGTGGATCAACAAAAAGTGTCTGCCGTCCAAGATTGCTTTCGTGTCCGTCCACGAGCCTTCGGTTGTGTTTACCGTGGAACCAGATCCCACAACCTGTTACTTTTCCATGCAAGATGTTTTATTGAACATGTCTTTGCCTGCCAACCCATTCGTCGACGTGAAAGAGGAACAACCGGGCGAAGCTTTCGTCGTTCCGGTGTGGGACATGGAACGATACATCGGAGAGTTTCACACCAAGTATTTGGAATGTCAAGATATGCGGGTAGAGGGTATCGTTGGATGTATGGACATTGCCACGTACAACTACCTGTTTCCTTTGCTTCCACTGGGCACTGTCCAATATCTGGGTGCCACTAACGTGTCAGCCACCCTAGAAGCACAACATGCAGCCCAAGTCTTGTCAAACAACAACCCTGGCTGCTATGAAGTGTGTGAGGATGAATAATAGACGACCAGCAAGAGGACTTAAAGTATGCAAGGTATACCACAAGACTTTAAGAATAGAAGTGAGGAAAAAAAAATTTTTTTTTTTTTTCTTGATGGGTATATATACAGCCTCACCACCATTTGCTTTCATTAGGTATTTGGTAAAGCCTATTGCCAAGTGACTTTGGAAAAACTCTTCTGCCTTTTCAACCATGGATACTCCGCTACGTTATTCGCCAATAAGCTCTGCTTCATCGAGTGCATCATCATCACCGAGTCGTACTCCATCTCCACCACGTCTCTCGAGTTTGATAACATTTCCACCAGCTCCACTTTCCCCGTTACCTCCGTCTCCCGTGCCGCCTCATCGTTCATCATTGCAAGATCCAACGTCTCCCATGCCTCCTCGTAGACAGTCTCCATCTCCCAAGCGAGACCCGATGCAAGATCCTCGTACACAGTCTCCATCTCCCAAGCGCCACCCATTGCCATCCCATCGGCGTACATGGTGGAGAACCGAACGTGCAGATTCTCCCCAGCCTCCTAGAAAAAGTACCCAGCCACCTAGAAAAAATTCCCCGCCTCCCAGGAACTGTTTTCCACCACAAGATCCCAGGAACTGTTCCCAACCTCCCAGAAATCATTCTTCAGATGGCCGGGCAAAGTGGTTTCCCCGACCTAGCCGTCGTCAACCGTTTTTACGTACCCACGTGCATGGTGGGGTACGTGCAGTGATATGTATCACGCCCAGTGGATTTACGCTCACCAACGGATGTCTCTCCCGTACTTTGGACGATGGCAGATGGAGCGTCGTGACGAATGCAGTGTCTACAAATATTCGAACCATGAAGGTTGGGGAATTGATTCACACGGACCGTGCGACCTATTATCGTCTTCGACAAATGAGAGACACTCTGCCTTCAAAGGTGAAATTTTTCAAGTTGGACAAAACTTTTGACAAACATTGTAATCTGTGTGAATCGGACCGTTGTCATCGCCATTGGGCTGTTCAAGGCATCTCTCGGGTGTTGTGTACGCCCGTCGAAGCCATTCCTCATCGCTAAATCATTTTTTCGTAATAAACAGCTTTTCATGGATGTCGTTTTGTGTTTTTGAAAAAAAATTACAGTGGTTACGGTACTCGGACATTTTTTCGAGCGACTGTATAACGGTTAGCATAGCTGCCTTCCAAGCAGTTGAAACGTGTTCGACTCCCGGCCGACGCATGAAATTTTTAAAATCTTTTGATCTTTGGACAATTAAATAAACTCTGATATACGATACGCCATGCCCTCCTCTCGTAGCGTCGGTGGTATAACGGTTAGCATAGCTGCCTTCCAAGCAGTTGACCCGGGTTCGACTCCCGGCCGACGCAAGAAAGTTTTAAAATCTTTTGATCTTTGAACAATTAAATAAACTCGGATATACGACACGCCATGCCCTCCTCTCGTAGCGTCGGTGGTATAACGGTTAGCATAGCTGCCTTCCAAGCAGTTGACCCGGGTTCGACTCCCGGCCGACGCATGAAATTTTTAAAATCTTTTGTTCTTTGAACAATTAAATAAACTCGGATACACGACTCGCCATGCCCTCCTCTCGTAGCGTCGGTGGTATAACGGTTAGCATAGCTGCCTTCCAAGCAGTTGACCCGGGTTCGACTCCCGGCCGACGCATGAAATTTTTAAAATCTTTTGATCTTTGGACAATTAAATAAACTCGCATATACGATACGCCATGCCCTCCTCTCGTAGCGTCGGTGGTATAACGGTTAGCATAGCTGCCTTCCAAGCAGTTGACCCGGGTTCGACTCCCGGCCGACGCAAGAAAGTTTTAAAATCTTTTGATCTTTGAACAATTAAATAAACTCGCATATACGACACGCCGTGCCCTCCTCTTGTAGCGTCGGTGGTATAACGGTTAGCATAGCTGCCTTCCAAGCAGTTGACCCGGGTTCGACTCCCGGCCGACGCGAGAAAGTTTAAAAAATCTTTTGATCTTTGAACAATTAAATAAACTCGGATATACGACACGCCATGCCCTCCTCTCGTAGCGTCGGTGGTATAACGGTTAGCATAGCTGCCTTCCAAGCAGTTGACCCGGGTTCGACTCCCGGCCGACGCATGATATTTAAAAAAATCTTTTGATCTTTGAACAATTAAATAAACTCGGATATACGACACGCCATGCCCTCCTCTCGTAGCGTCGGTGGTATAACGGTTAGCATAGCTGCCTTCCAAGCAGTTGACCCGGGTTCGACTCCCGGCCCACGCATGAAAGTTTAAAAAATCTTTTGATCTTTGAACAATTAAATAAACTCGCATATACGACACGCCATGCCCTCCTCTCGTAGCGTCGGTGGTATAACGGTTAGCATAGCTGCCTTCCAAGCAGTTGACCCGGGTTCGACTCCCGGCCGACGCATGAAATTTTTAAAATCTTTTGATCTTTGAACAATTAAATAAACTCGGATACACGACTCGCCATGCCCTCCTCTCGTAGAGTCAGTTGTATAACGGTTAGCATAGCTGCCTTCCAAGCAGTTGACCCGGGTTCGACTCCCGGCCGACGCATGAAATTTTTAAAATCTTTTGTTCTTTGAACAATTAAATAAACTCGGATACACGACTCGCCATGCCCTCCTCTCGTAGCGTCGGTGGTATAACGGTTAGCATAGCTGCCTTCCAAGCAGTTGAAACGGGTTCGACTCCCGGCCGACGCATGAAATTTTTAAAATCTTTTGATCTTTGGACAATTAAATAAACTCTGATATACGATACGCCATGCCCTCCTCTCGTAGCGTCGGTGGTATAACGGTTAGCATAGCTGCCTTCCAAGCAGTTGACCCGGGTTCGACTCCCGGCCGACGCAAGAAAGTTTTAAAATCTTTTGATCTTTGAACAATTAAATAAACTCGGATATACGACACGCCATGCCCTCCTCTCGTAGCGTCGGTGGTATAACGGTTAGCATAGCTGCCTTCCAAGCAGTTGACCCGGGTTCGACTCCCGGCCGACGCAAGAAAGTTTAAAAAATCTTTTGATCTTTGAACAATTAAATAAACTCGGATATACGACACGCCATGCCCTCCTCTCGTAGCGTCGGTGGTATAACGGTTAGCATAGCTGCCTTCCAAGCAGTTGACCCGGGTTCGACTCCCGGCCGACGCATGTAAGTTTAAAAAATCTTTTGATCTTTGAACAATTAAATAAACTCGCATATACGACACGCCATGCCCTCCTCTCGTAGCGTCGGTGGTATAACGGTTAGCATAGCTGCCTTCCAAGCAGTTGAAACGGGTTCGACTCCCGGCCGACGCATGAAATTTTTAAAATCTTTTGATCTTTGGACAATTAAATAAACTCTGATATACGATACGCCATGCCCTCCTCTCGTAGCGTCGGTGGTATAACGGTTAGCATAGCTGCCTTCCAAGCAGTTGACCCGGGTTCGACTCCCGGCCGACGCAAGAAAGTTTTAAAATCTTTTGATCTTTGAACAATTAAATAAACTCGGATATACGACACGCCATGCCCTCCTCTCGTAGCGTCGGTGGTATAACGGTTAGCATAGCTGCCTTCCAAGCAGTTGACCCGGGTTCGACTCCCGGCCGACGCAAGAAAGTTTAAAAAATCTTTTGATCTTTGAACAATTAAATAAACTCGGATATACGACACGCCATGCCCTCCTCTCGTAGCGTCGGTGGTATAACGGTTAGCATAGCTGCCTTGCAAGCAGTTGTCCCGGGTTCGACTCCCGGCCGACGCAAGAAAGTTTAAAAAATCTTTTGATCTTTGAACAATTAAATAAACTCGGATATACGACACGCCATGCCCTCCTCTCGTAGCGTCGGTGGTATAACGGTTAGCATAGCTGCCTTCCAAGCAGTTGACCCGGGTTCGACTCCCGGCCGACGCATGATATTTTAAAAAATCTTTTGATCTTTGAACAATTAAATAAACTCGGATATACGACACGCCATGTCCTCCTCTCGTAGCGTCGGTGGTATAACGGTTAGCATAGCTGCCTTCCAAGCAGTTGACCCGGGTTCGACTCCCGGCCGACGCATGTAAGTTTAAAAAATCTTTTGATCTTTGAACAATTAAATAAACTCGCATATACGACACGCCATGCCCTCCTCTCGTAGCGTCGGTGGTATAACGGTTAGCATAGCTGCCTTCCAAGCAGTTGACCCGGGTTCGACTCCCGGCCGACGCATGAAAGTTTAAAAAATCTTTTGATCTTTGAACAATTAAATAAACTCGCATATACGACACGCCATGCCCTCCCCTCGTAGCGTCGGTGGTATAACGGTTAGCATAGCTGCCTTCCAAGCAGTTGACCCGGGTTCGACTCCCGGCCGACGCATGATAGTTTAAAAAATCTTTTGATCTTTGAACAATTAAATAAACTCGGATATACGACACGCCATGCCCTCCTCTCGTAGCGTCGCACAGTGTGTCAAGATACCAAATTAGCTGGCATTAATTCCCTAGAGTGATTTATAAAAATTTTAATGGTTGTATTTAATGTGAAATAGTTCATTATGGATAAATAAGTACACTTTAAAGATTTTTTTAGTAATTATTTTGTTTTAAATAAGAATTCTTACTTTTTTAACCAGTTTTCTATGAGACGCATCGTTGTAAAATGCGAAAGAGTTTTAATAAATAGTTTGATTCACTATCCGGGCCATTTGTACACTTTTTGAGTTGTTCTGATTAAAAAAACGAATTTTTCGTACGGGTATTTATACAAAGATTATCTCTCATTAAATTATATAATTCCTATCTTTTTTAAACAAGTTCTTTTGAACATAATTCTGCGATAAAAGATGCAATACATCAATCTTGAGACTTGCTTAAGAAGCAAAACATTAATTAAAACCCTCAAGAAGTTGCATTATTCTTTCATTCCAACATTATGAAAACATATATACATACATATATATCATATAATTTGAAAGATAGCCTGCTATACTAATTTTATAATAATCAATTTTAAAAAATCACTATAGATTTCCCTCTAGATCCAAGCTTTTTGGAGATTGGTGATACAGTTTCTGAGGCATCGTCACAACTCTACTTTATACGCTTGTTGCGAACAAAAATCAAGTTGCGTGACTTTTTCTTGATAATATATTTTATAATTAAACATATTTTACCATGATTTTTCTAAAAGAAATTTCTAGTTTAATGTAATTCAAACTAAAAGCTATTTATATGCGTTTTTTTTTTAAATTTTTGGAGCTATATAAAAAAGTGAATAAATCAAAATGGGGCAAACATAAGCAACAAATTCCTGTTGGACATCAATATATGAAGTATGCACTACAAGTTCCTGTAAAAACCCCGCGAGGATATGCGGAGAAGTTTACTTTTGCACTCAGAGAAAATAAATTAGCAAGGAAAAAAATCAAATTTTCTTAGCTACAATTAGAACTTTTTTTAAATATAATTTTAACTTACTTAAACTTTAGAAAAACACTTTATATTATCAATATCATACCTGAGGGTTCAGGATCCATCTTTTTTAAAAATTTAGAAATACTATTTTTATCGCAAAACAAGCTGAAAAAGTAGAGACCAATTTGCGAAAATACTTCACGTGATTAAAATTCAACACAAAATGCTTTGTTCGTGGTGGTGTGGGGGAGGGGGAAAGCACTCAAACCGAGAATTAGTCGTAACACCAGGTGCCCCGAACTATATTGTTTATATTTATAAATGATTCGCAGCTGAATGCTTCATTTCGTTTTTTGATTTTTTGCCAGCTAAATCGTGATTCTGGCACACTGTGCGTCGGCCGGGAGTCGAACCCGGGTCAACTGCTTGGAAGGCAGCTATGCTAACCGTTATACCACCGACGCTACGAGAGGAGGGCATGGCGTATCGTATATCCGAGTTTATTTAATTGTTCAAAGATCAAAAGATTTTAAAACTTTCTTGCGTCGGCCGGGAGTCGAACCCGGGTCAACTGCTTGGAAGGCAGCTATGCTAACCGTTATACCACCGACGCTACGAGAGGAGGGCATGGCGTATCGTATATCCGAGTTTATTTAATTGTTCAAAGATCAAAAGATTTTAAAACTTTCTTGCGTCGGCCGGGAGTCGAACCCGGGTCACCTGCTTGGAAGGCAGCTATGCTAACCGTTATACCACCGACGCTACGAGAGGAGGGCATGACGTATCGTTATCGCAGTTTATTTAATTGTCCAAAGATCAAAAGATTTTAAAACTTTCATGCGTCGGCCGGGAGTCGAACCCGGGTCAACTGCTTGGAAGGCAGCTATGCTAACCGTTATACCACCGACGCTACGAGAGGAGGGCATGGCGTATCGTATATCCGAGTTTATTTAATTGTCCAAAGATCAAAAGATTTTAAAATTTTCATGCGTCGGCCGGGAGTCGAACCCGGGTCAACTGCTTGGAAGGCAGCTATGCTAACCGTTATACCACCGACGCTACGAGAGGAGGGCATGGCGTATCGTATATCCGAGTTTATTTAATTGTTCAAAGATCAAAAGATTTTAAAACTTGCTTGCGTCGGCCGGGAGTCGAACCCGGGTCAACTGCTTGGAAGGCAGCTATGCTAACCGTTATACCACCGACGCTACGAGAGGAGGGCATGGCGTATCGTATATCCGAGTTTATTTAATTGTCCAAAGATCAAAAGATTTTAAAATTATCATGCGTCGGCCGGGAGTCGAACCCGGGTCAACTGCTTGGAAGGCAGCTATGCTAACCGTTATATAACCGTCGCTACGAGAGGAGGGCATGGTGAGTCGTGTATCCGAGTTTATTTAATAAATTGTTCAAAGAACAAAAGATTTTAAAACTTTCTTGCGTCGCACAGTGGGGTATTTGACCCGAATTCTTGGCCATAAATAAAAAAAAAAGTTTTTAGCTACAATTACAAAATTGGTATCTTTTTATAGCTAATTAAGTCGTGCATCTATCCATATAAAGAATTATTATCTCATACAAAAGCATTCGTTTTTATTAGCATCGAAAGACGGATTTTCAATAAAATAATTGTACTTTTTTCTAGAATTTAAGCGTTTTTTTATGTTTACTAATTAATTTTTGGCCGATTCAAAATTTTTTTGTTTAATACTACAAAAAGTGCATGTAATAGAGGAACATTTGAGCTTTATTATAGAATAGAAAATTATTTTTTAAAAAATATTTTTGACTTTAAATTCAATAATTAAAGTTAAAAAAGCTAATTTTTTTAAACAAAATTTTTTGAAAACGTGATATTTTGTTAAGGTGCCCGCCTGAATCCGGCACATCTACTGCCACCTTCATAGTCCTCAAACATTGGTTTTTCATGTTCAATAGTCAAAACTTGCTACTTTTTGCTATTTTTGCAAAAAAAATTAGTTTTTTTTTTGTAAAACAGCAAATCCAAATACGCTCTTATAAATTCCAGTAATAATTCGATTTTTGCTGGAAATTCTTTTAAGAAGTCTTTATGTAAGTTTTTAAGGATGCTGAATTTGAATATGAGGTTAATTAATTAAAAAAAATGTGCGTTTGAATACTATAGTTAAAAAAAGAAGAAAAATCCATTAAGTACTTTGCCTACGGCATTATTTTGTTCAGATACTTTGAACACGCATGCCATAAGGAGAACTTTAGATTTCTTATCAGAATCTTCAAAAACATATTCGTATATAACTTTGGTCACCATATTTTTTTAAAAATAATTACTACCATATAATTGTTCCATGCCCTGAAAAAAACCCAATCCTACAACTGTTTTCAGCAGGAAGTACTGGACTTACTTTCACCTTACCCCTAATCATTCACATTTCGGCACTGAAACCTAATAAGTTAGTAGCATTCCATCTGTGTAAACAAATCCCAGCACCCCATTTTTCGGGAATGAGGGGGGTGGGAAACAAAATTTATTGATAAAGATAAAAGTACAGCACCGCATAAAGAGTGTGTCACACAACATCAGCTTTAAGACATTGAAATGATTTCCGGGCTGAAACAACTTTGCAGACTTGCAGTTACTTTACTATTCAGACTGGAAAACTAGATATTAGTTAATAGTTACACAGTTGAAGGAGCAGAGAGTATACTTTGAGTGTTAGAAGATGGACCCCAAGATTTCGAAATGTAATTGTGATTTCTCCCGTAAAAGTAAGTCTAATTACACCTTTTTAAAAAGAATTATTGGGCTTAAGTATGCAAGTTTGTTGTTGGTCCATGAGCAATAATTTTAAATTGTTATTAAATATTCGAAAATAAACTCATTTAAAATTAATTTTTAGATGTTACGCAACGTATGAAAACATTTAGATAAAGTATTCAATGTAAAAATTGCATATACAAATTAAGATAGTTCTGTGTTTCGAAGTAAACAGAAAACAGCACAAAAGAGATTTGTTATCTTGTTTGGAAGTAATATTGGGTATTTTTAAGTTGTTTTTGATTGATTTGATTGAATAAACGTTATACCACAGTTTCATGGGGCATTGCTTCGATTAGCGTTGTTTTCGATGTTAATTTGCATAGAAAACTATATTGCTCATTGTATCCAACTTTTTCTCGTATTGTGTTACGATTTATATATAATTAGTATTTAGTGCATCGCAATCAGTATTGAATCTTACTTTTAATCACTCGACCTTTTATAAATACATTTTATGGTGACATTGGAGACTCTACTCCAGTCATCTTGTTGAACAGGGGTAACCGCCCCGCTCATCTTTTGGCATGACGGGACGGCCCTGCATAAATTAAACACATATGATATAAACAAAATATTTGTTAGAGTTAATTTTAACATATTAAAAAATTTAATTAAAAAACAAGGTTATGTAAAGTTATTTTTAAGTGATTTCCGCAGACGCCCGGAACCACGTAACGGCCCTGTCTCCCCCACAAAAACGCACGTCTCTTAAAATGAAGCTCAATAGGTTCATTTATTGACAAATCATTGAGTCGAAATTAAAAATATGCTATTTTAATACAAATTATGAAAAAAAAATATTTTTGACCAAGAATTCGAGTCAAATACCCCACTGTGACGCATGAAAGTTTTAAAATCTTTTTTTCTTTGAACAATTAAATAAACTCGGGTACACGACTCGCCATGCCCTCCTCTCGTAGCGTCGGTGGTATAACGGTTAGCATAGCTGCCTTCCAAGCAGTTGACCCGGGTTCGACTCCCGGCCGACGCATGAAAGTTTTAAAATCTTTTGATCTTTGAACATTTACATAAACTCGGAATATACGACACGCCATTCCGTTCTCTCGTAGCGTCGGTGGTATATCGGTAAACACAGCTGCCTTCCAATATTTCGTCTCGCCGCCCCTCTGGTTCAATCGTTAGGATGCTGCAGCTGGGTTCGGGTTCGATTCCCGGGCAGGCATGGATGTTCGTGAGCGTCAATAAATGTTGTTATTTGTCTATGTGTTATTCCTTTCTTTCCTTGTGACTGAAAAAACTCTTTCTGTGTGTGTCCCACTTGACGAAAGCCTATAAGCGGTTCTCTGAACAAGCACACAAGCTAGAATATATAGGGGAGAGAAGGGGAATTGCGCCCCCTTAAGGGAAATTGAATTTTCATGCATAATTCATGCATAGCATACTAACAGTTCATAACCTCTCTTGTAGTGATTTTTTAAATTTAATTCTTTAATAGAAACTGAATAAAATTGTATTTTTCTAAAGCTCGCACAGTGGCGGGATTGCCCCGGTATCTGGGGTAATCCCGCCACTGTGCGAGCTTTAGAAAAATCCAATTTCATTCAGTTTCTATTAAAGATTTAAATTTTAAGAAATCACTACAAGATAGGTTATGAACTGTAGTATGATATGCTCATTACAATTTACATTAATTGCAACACATTCTGCATGAAAATTCAATTTCCCTTAAGGTGGCGCGATTCCCCTTCTCTCGAGAGATAGCAGTCACTTATCGCTGAATTTCAGAAGGCTCAAGATTAGATGAAAATCATTAAAAACCGTATTTTTTAAAGTACTTTACACCAACTCACCGCACGGCCTTTAGCGTCTATACTACAAATTTGTTTCCTGCTACGGGTCAGCTCTCACAGCCCCCCTCCCACACACACCGCTGGCGAGATACAAGGGGTGGCGGCATTACGTGGCGGGATTCCCCTGCTCTCTCCTATGTTCCATACCATACCATACTATTTCGTCTAAGCAATTTTCACATAAAAATGGAAATTAGTTTTTCAAAAGGGAAAAAAATAATAGTAAATGTATTTTTTTGTAACTTAAGAACCGTTTGGTTATTTTTCAATAAGTCAGCATAAACCACTGAACAAAAATATTTATTTTTAAGGATTTACTCTTTTGGAAGTAACATATTTTTACATTTAAAAACCTGTTTCGTTGAAAACCAATTTTATAAAACCGGTTTTAACGGTTCAGTGAAACCGAGCAACCAGTTTTTTATACACCGGTTTTTCTGAAAAACCGCCGTCCCTACCATTTTTTATTTGGTTGGCGGCGAGTATAAACAAAAATATTCAAGTATAAGGCTTTACTTTCTTGAAAATGTGCTATAAAAATACTTGGATTATGTAATAAATGAAATTGACGCAAAAACGAGAATGTGATTCATATTTTTATTGCCATTTTTTTTTACAAAACTTCTTCCATAGGAGCCTCAACCGTTAAGATTATTCTTGGCTCAAAAATCAGTCAAAGGCATCAGCGTCGACACAAATTTATCAATATAATATTTCCAGCGCATTTATAATTTATTTTCGCTATGAAGCAGACTATAAGCGAAATGTACTCGCGTAGGTTTGCAACTTTCTTGGAGAAGTCGTAAAATTATAGGAAACACTCAAGTACGCATGTGTACCTGATTTCTTGGGCGATATATTTATTTATAGAGGTAAAGAGAGGAAAATATAATTTATCGTTAACTGTTTTTGATTTAGTTTTTTATATACATCTATTTTAGAATAATTAGTTTTGTTCATTTGTGACGCACAAGTAATTTTTAGGCTATTCACTACAGATTCGTAGATTGAAAATAATTTCTTGCTTTTAAACTGAAGTTCAACTAGAAAAAAGTAGTGTGAATTGACATTCAACCTAAATTTTAGTATGACAATTTTTAATACGACAGATGATTAAGTAACCAAAATGTTCAAATACATGCTATCCGCATTAAAGGCATTACCTACTCAATAAACAAGGCCAAAGGAGCTCTCCCAAACACGCGCGTGGGAAGTTTGACTCACTGGTTCGGAGTGTTGTTTTCCGAAGATGAAGAAACCTTATCTTGATCCAGTTTGGAACCATTCGTACACTTGCTTATTATATTTTTAGTATTTTCCAAATGGTCCCAAACAAGCTCCTTCATCTTCCACAGTGACGCAAAAGTTTTTAAGTATGTGTTTTGGAAAGAGCCTTTGACCTTTTTCGCTGAGTAGGCCGCGATTGAGACTAGAGTTTATAGTCCATATCCGTTAGCTTTTTACGTTGGCTGATTGGTTCATTGGTGAGTTCATCTTCTATGAACCAATCAGTGGTTGTAAAAGCTGACAGTGTCCATTTGGACTTGGAACCATAAGTACAGTAAACATTTGCTGATAGATAGCGCTCTAAGGACTAATCATACAAAAATGCTACAGAAAAAAAAATCGTTATGTAGGACGATATTATCTTTTTCATACCACGAAGTCAGATACAACAGCTAATTGAATTCCAGTTCAAGATAAATTAATTGTTTCAATGTATTTCTTAAAAACAAACTTTTAACTGCTCTACGCCAGAGTTCTATTCCAGTTACTTTTTTAATATCTTTTTGACCAGGATTTATATTATGATATATAAAATTTATATTATGAAATATATTATGATGATAATTAAATTTAATACAAACATATCCATTAAAAACGCGCATTCTGAGCGGAAACCTAATTGAAAACTGGATCACATTATTTTATAATTTTACATTCATATAGAATTTAATTTTCCCCACATATTTTATTCTAATACGAAATGTTCCAAACTTCTCCAAAATAGTTGCAGTAATACGCTAGTAGCGAATAAAGTATGGTATATCAAGGATATACACACATAGTGCGTGAATATGGTCCCGAATCCAGTCTGATATGGTTGTGTTTCTTGCCGGGTACCTGTGGTGAAAGCTCTGTTAGTGTTCTGTGATTTTCTACTAAATTCTCCAATCCAGTTTCGATGAGAGGGTTGTAACATTATCAGTCCACATAATGCTAATGGTACGATTTTACATTGGCATTTAATATAGATATATGGATCATTCTTTATAAATAATTCTTAAATTATATTGCAAACAATAGCAACCAGATCTAATTTTCCTAACTTCTTTTTCTCGAATGGGGCTACAAAATTGGCAGTCGCAGACTCGGCATATATTTCCCAGAACAGGGAGCCATTTTTTGTGGCATCTTCTAGGCAACTCTCGCTAGCAATTTCGTCGCGCAGATTACAATGAATCTGAGCTCTCTGTGGATGTTAAAGTATGATGAGAATTAATTTTGCCGAGAGAGCCCAAGCCAAATTTGCCCTCCAGGTATCTTTTACATGCTACATAATCATATGACAAGCTTGCCTATGGATATTCCCATCCAGAAAATTCGATCCCCGCTACCGTGGGTTTACGAAGAGGACACGTCAGACCTCTCAGCTTAGAGTAGTTTATTTTTTTCTTAACTGAAAGTTTTGAAATATAACAGCCAAAGCCCTTTAATGTTTATCTCTTTTAGGCAATTTTAACTTATTTGATTGCTCTTAAATATGATAATGAATATACCAGTTTACACAAAAAAATCATAAAAATAAAATAACAAAGACAATTGGCGTTAAGTTATAGAGTGATAACTTTAATTTAAATTAAACTGCAATATTGGGTTATACAGGGTGAAGTAAATAAAAGCGGCCCCAACGTGGAGATAAGACGATAGAAATGTTGCGAAGTCAAAAACCAATACAAAAACAGGCTTGCTATCGCTATCTGAAGCTATTGATCGCTTCAATAGTAAGCCCAAACAAACGCTTGGCAAATTATTTGCCGGTAACTACGCTATGGTTTGAGAAGCTAATTGAAATGAAATCTAAACAACGTTTGTAGAGCTGATCAAAAAGAGTTAACACTAGTTATTATTTCGATCGTTATCTATCCCAGAGAATCGGGCCTTTTTGTTTTTGGTAATACAAAACATTCTAAATTGATTGCAAAACACAAAATGTGCATTATGTTACGTCTTCATACAATACGAACTAAGATCTGAACTCGACACTAGTCTATGAGTAGCTCTTATGTGAAGCTCATCCGATCCAACCAATGCAAAAACATGTTTCAGGCGGCTTCAAGAGTTGTTCTCGCCAAGCATTTTAACGTTTTTCTATCTCTAGACCGGGGCCGCTTTTATTTGCATCACCCTGTAGAAATTGATGTTCTTAATTTTGTGTAATGTTTCTGCACTATATTCAAGGGACTCTTACTGTACTTTATTTATCAAAACAATGAAGTTTCTTTTATATGCGATAAAGAGCACGTGGAACTGATCTCATATGATAATAGAGTTTTTGTACATCGCATCGTCCTGTTCTTGACTAAAGTTAAAGCACTCAGGCAATGCTAGTTTCTGTGAATGTATAAATTGCTAAAGAGGCGGTAGTTCTTTTCTTTTTGCAGAAACTAGGAAATAAGTTCACCCTTATAGCACAAAGTTTTAATTAGACGACACGCGTTTATTCAGGGTAATGCGTGTATAGCAGACAAAAAGTGTTTTCTGCAGTTGCAGAATGGATTCAGGCTTGTAGGATTGAGCAAGGTTTGGTTATGGTCAAGAGTGTGGAATTGATAAGGATATTTATAGTTTTCTGCGTATGGTGGATACAATCTGAATTTAAAGTAAATATTGCACTATGTATTTTAAAGACAAATGCCACGAAAACACTGAACAAATTAATGTTGACTTTTTGAATATCATTAAGACTTTAATTAAAAGAAAAACCCGTCAAATTTCAGTTTTAAAATGCGATTTTTGTGTTCGTTTACTTATTTAAATAAAGTTACACAGAAATATAATTTTCGCAATTCAAAATTTTTTTCTAATTGTAGTTAACAGATTAGCTCTAACTCTGTCTCGAATCACAAGATAAGGCATCCATGCTACACCGATTAGAAAATATATATTTAAAATTGATTGGGCAGAATGGTGTAAAAGAAAAAACGCATTTTATCATCCGTTCCCCTCTAAGATTTCATTCCACAACCCATGACGTCACACCCAACCTCCCAATACTCAACCCTCGTGCCTGAACCCCGCCCACCCCTAGAGTGACGTCAGAACCCCGTCCACTGGTGTCGTCACGTGAATGGCCGGAGACAGAGCGGACAGCCTCCGATTGGGGTTGGGCTTGGAAGAGGGCGGAGGTTGCAAGAGGTCGGCTGCGGACGAGAACCGGACTCGAGGCGGCGCAGGTGACGATTCGTCAGCCGACGCCCGCGAGAGGGCGCCGGGTGAAGGGGGCGGAGGTGCACAGAGGGCGGGATGGGCGGCGGGTGACGCAAGCGAGGGCAGGCCGGACATGACGGCACCCGCGACTCCGCCCATTGGGAGGATGGGCCCGCCTGCGGACAGGCGTTGGATGCCTGGTAAAGAGTTCATTCCGTTCGTGCTGTTGCCTGAAATGGATGAGAGGGAGTTAGGTTAGGTTTGAATTATCGTCGCACTAGAGCTACACAAGGGCTTTTGGCGACGGGCGTCGTAATTTAGAACCACAGTCAGGTGACGAGCAACACCTGAATAGGCACCCAACGCAACAGTTACGGGTGACATCGTACGCAGCGTTAGGACTTTGAAGGATATTTAACGTGCACTCCCTTACACGGGGTATTATTCGTCGGACATTTTTGGCTGCACGGGCCGTTTATAGGTCGGCAGCTATTTTGGCGATGCCCGAACCCGAACCTGGGACCTTCCGCATGTTAAGCGAGTGCTTAACCGACTGGGCTCCCCAGCCCTAGAGGGAATTAAAAATGAATATCACAGAGGAAGATCCCTTTCACTGCATAGCATTCCGTCTGTTTGGCGAAGATACCGAGTCATCGCCTTAACCAGTTTTGCCTTGGTTCCTATCACGTGGTGCACGGGTTTAGTATATTTATGATCAAAATTAACGCCAGACAAATAGTCTAGCTCCTAAACAGAGGGAGAAGAACCAATGGAATAAAAAGCAGTTTTCGATCGCTATGTTCACCAATCAGATTTCAATACGGACAGATTCCCTGTAGATAAAGGGTTTGTTAACTCGACTCTTCAAACGAAAATAGGGTCACAGTGAATAATTTTAGTGATAAAAGTTCTGTACAACGTGTATCGACCACGGCGACTTTCGGTTAATAAATTTTTCAAAAAGAAGAATTGAATGAGGTCGGGGTATTATGCTTTTGACAGCCGAAATTAAAAAAAATCGATTGCATCTTTTTGAAATCGGTGCGATAAGTCAAAACAAATTGTAACCTCTTTATTTCACTATGGTCGATTTTAAGGTCTTATGCAGAATTCCGGTCCACAGTTTGAGATTTTTCTTTTAAAGTACTCTTTTTAAAATAATTAAAAAAAAGATTCCTAGGTAATGTGCATTTGGGATTAGTTTTTTTAAGTTAGAATCACAGATTGCTTCAATATTTCTGTATCCAATTTCGAATTCTGCCTTTGATATCAGATCTATTCAGTATTTTTTAGCGCAACTGTATAATATTCTCCGCGACTAAAACTTCAAAGCGTCAGCAGTTATCACGTTTCCTGTGCCTCTACTACTAAACATCTACCGAAGAACGCAAATATAATTTTTCATCTGAGTAGTTCAGCTTATAAAGCATGCTCTAAGTTCGTTTTGACGTGCTAGCGAAATATCATTTTGTTATTTTCACCTGTTCTCTAACCCTCTGAGGGATAAGTTTAGCTAAGTCTAGTTTGAATTATCGTCGCACTAGAGCTACACGAGGGCTATTGGTGACGGGCGTACTCTTATTTAGAACCAAACTCAAGTGACGGTGAAGGATAACCAAATTGGCTGAAGTGTAAACGTGTTTTCCCTGAATGGTATTTAAATTAAATTTTTAAACGGATAATTCAATTTATATATTTTTTAAATATTCCATTTGTTTTGTTATGGTTATAAATGGCTCCTCTATGCCTGACATTTTTAAATTTAATAAACTTTTTTTAAAATTTATAAATAATTAAAATTATGTGTGTTGCTGGAAAACCTGACAGTCAGGTGATGGGTTAATAAGTCTGTATCTCTCGGAGGTTTAACTCAAACAAAACTTCATTTGCAGAGACTCAGGTGTCGGCTTGTCAACCGACTGAGGATCTAAACTATGACGCCTATCGCCTACAGCCCTTTTGTAGCTCTAGTGCTTGTTTTTCAAGATCAGGCCCTGCCAGAAGGTAAAATGAGGACCGTTTTACACTCTGGCAGGGCATAGATTTAGAAAGTAGCAGATCTGCCCATCGATTGCGCAATCCCGTACAACGCAATACAAACCACGCGATTATGTGATGAATCCAAATTCCGCCGTTTTCGCAATGCATCATGGGATACTGTTTCACAAAAAATGCTTTTGCCGAAAATTTACATGCAATAAATACTGCATTTTTAATATGTTCTTTTATGAATATATACCTCATGACTTCCAGAAATTATCAATACATATCCAGCTATAAACTTTTGCTAGCAAAACTGGTAAAAAGTGTTAATTAGTTTATATTAAATATATATTTTTTATTAGTCGAATTATCTCATGGATGGGATACTGGTTCACAAGTGGCTTCACCTTTCACCCTAGGTGCAGGTCTGCTACTTTCTAAATCTATGTGGCAGATCCTGATCTTGTTCCCTGTTTAAATAAATACCATTTTGTGAGAAGGAGCAGATCAAGAGAATAGCTACTATTTTACAATAACACTTTGTGTGTTCTTGGTTTTTTATTGCCCGTCCCGAATGATGGAAGAGAGGGTGCATTTCTCGGTTTCCATGCCAACCGCATTCCGCGTCATCTTCGACCTCCTTCCGTAGAGAGGATGGGTTAATGAGAGATTATCTTTTGTTTGGGGTCGAACTCATCTAAAAGTGTTCTCAGCATTTGGCTACTGTGTAAGGGGCTAAGGCTCTTTCTAGACTGGTTGTCGAGTGTTCGTTTATAGGTGGAGTGTATTGTTCTCCTATTTTAAGAAACTTCAATGTTAAAAATAGTAGTTCAAGGTTGAACAAAAATACGGTTCAAATTTGCTGCAACCATGATTTGGTAGAAGGTTGAACCATAAAACGGTAGTTTTAAATTGCGTAACCATGGTGAGAGGTTGAACCATATGCGGGATTTTCCGAACGAGTAACTATAGTGAAAGGTTGAACCATAAAAAGGTTATCCTAGTGCATAACAATAGTGAAAGGTGAAAAAAAAAACAGCATTTCGTACATAATAAGCTAACGCCGTCGAGGCTTTGGACCTCACAGATTTAACGAGCAAGTCTGTCCCAGTGTACTCGGGCACATCCATGATGAATTGAGGATTTTTCTACAATTTCCAGTAAGAGATCCGATTAATAGGATGACTGGCAGTAGGTGGGATTCGAATCCCCGCCCTCCTGATATGGCTTAATCTCTAGGCTGATGTCATAACTACTCGGCTACGGGCGGGACAATTCTCAAGCAGAAGCAGTACAACTCATGGCACATCAAGATTTAATTGGGAATAAAACATTCATATTTTTTGAATTACTATACGGCATAACTCCAATAGTAGTTCAGTATCCAGAAACTAGTTCGGACGCATTCGGGACCCTAAAAATGTGGTCAACCATGAACGAGTGGTTCCGAACAGGTTTCGAGACAGGTTATCTTCATCTTCGGAACAACGTCACTCGGAACTATGACGTCAAAATATCCGTGTTTGGGAGATCTTCTTTTACCTTAGTAGTTGAGTAGGCCGTGCCTGGGTGTACTTTCTGTACCTGTAAAAATTCTGTCTGCGTCTGCCATACTAGACGAGGGTTTATAAGCGGGTTTCTGATCAAGCACACAGACTGGAAAATATATGCACACAACCCACCTGCCGAACATTTTATAGATTTCACGTGCCAAGAAAAAGTTTGATGTTTCCTGTCTTTGGAAATCTAGAAATTGGTACATATATGACATGAAAATTCAGAACATAGTTAAATATATCCGTAAAATATCCGTATGGCCGTGTCAAATAGGAAGTTTTGGCAGGTCTGAAAAAATTTTCTTTTTTTAATTAGTGGAAATTAACAAACTTAATCAAACAGTTTAATTTGAAGCTTTCCTTTTTTCTAGCAATGAACTCCATCCATTAACTTTTGCAAACACTAAGGTATAACATTTATCTTGTCCGCTTGTCACTTCTTAGCATTTGAAATATCTTGATTGCGGAAGAGTCTGTTTTATAAAAGGGTAAGGAAGATTTTGGTTTAGGTAAAAGTTACTATATTTGGCGATTCATAGCTTTTGCAGATACATATTTTTTTTAAGTTTAGAAGCAGATTCTTAAATGAAGGACATCTCGATATTGCTTCAGGTTTACTATTATTACCTGCCGATAATAGCCCTCGTGTAGCTCTAGTGCAACGATAATTGAAAAATAACCTAATCCTATTATTACATAGCTATATTTAAACTTTTAACGTTCTAAGAGGTGATACTGAATGTGTTAAATACTACATACTCCGGATGCAAATTTATTGACGATCACGTCAAAAGAGAAAATAAATACAAGTGCTATTGATGACAACCATCAACAATTATAATCCTTTCACCAATAACCAATGTGTAGTTTTAGTGTGACATATTACTTCCAACCAATCTAACACATGGATCCCTATGCCCGCTAAACAGCATTGGATCGTAAACCCTGCCTTCTTTAGGTTCTCTACCTGTTTTCAAGGTGGACTGTTCCACAATCGAAATATTCAGGATGCTAAGAAGTGGCAGGCGGACTATACTCATCCACACGCCCGCTCAGGTGTCGACCTCGTCACTTGATCAGGGTTCAAAATTACGAGGCGTTATTTGCTGTGTTAAAGCTCTTAATGGCGGCTAGAAATAGGCAGCCATAAACGATTACACTACCACTACACTCATCCACATGAATACCCAATATTTCCAAGAAGCACAATAACAGTTCTCTAACTATTCCTACAAGCCCCTTAACGGTCATTCACAAGAAATTATGCACAGAAGCTTACATGATTCTTCATGCAAGCAAATTTGGTTTACCACTATTGTAACTGGTATAAGGTTCGTTTTATTTGCATGTATAAGTCATTTACCAGAACTATACCGGTCTGTGGGAAGTCTGGTACTTTGGATCCGCTGTCAAGTGATGTGGCCAACAATTTTCAAAAATCTTACTTTCACCGTCCGAGAAAATTTAGCATATGAAGAGTACACGGGAAAAACCGATTGATTTTGTAGAGAAGTTTCCTTAGCAGGCCACTTTGGCGATGATAGCGAGTAATCGCCTAAACTTGTGTAAAGAAATTAGTTCCTACCACAGAGATAGTAGTTAAAGTAATATAGTGGCAGATCACGTGACCTCCAACGCTAACGACGGGACGCGCAAGGAGCTCCCAAAGAGCCCCAATGAATCCAGTGTTGTAGATCACGTGATCTTCCACTCTAATACTTAAACTACTATCTCTGTAGTTTCTAGCTACCAAGATTCAGGCGGTTGACGATTCCGACGCTAGGTCCAAGAGAAGAAGAAAGAGATAAACAGGTTTTCTGCCGCCAATGTCCGCCAAGCAAGTAATTGCGGGCGTCAGCCTAATAAATCAATCGGTTCTTCCCATGTACTCTTCATATACCCTTTAGTAGGCCAATAGCAAATTTCTGTACGATCACCCATCTTAAAAAGTTTGTTCATTTCATTTTTTTACGACTCTAATTACGCTTTTTGGGAGAGTGTATAATGACTCTAGTATAATGGTTGGTGAAATTGACGTCGTAATAGACCTAGGTTTCTACCTATTTTAAAGGTGGACTATTCCACAATTAAAATATTTTAGCTGACAAGAAGTGACAGGCGAACTATACAGCTCTTTCAAAATAGTACATTCATGTTCGCTCAAACAAACAGTAATAGGATTATTCAGATCTACGCCTTTCTCTGCGGTGCCTTGAGACGCTGTTGTAAATAGAATGGATGCCTTCCCGATTTCTGGTTGACAATTTCCACAGCATGCAGCTTTACTGGATTTGTATGGAAAGGCAGTTGGTCCGTATTCCTGTTATTTGTTCCAATTAACTAAGCTGCTTTATTTGCGGCTAATCCTTTGCAGACTCGGCATATTCCATAGAGTTAGGAAGGAGGAGTAGAGGGGTCTATCATTTCAAATGGTTTGAAGCAGGGCTGTCAGATGTTTCAACCAACTGCGCGTACTGAGGTATCCCAAGATGCATCACTTTAGCGGATTTTTGAGCCACTGCTCATGACAACTGGCACCGAGATATCCCAAGATGCATCGCTATAGCCCGCTTCTTTTTGTGCGTTACTGCGCACATACATGGGCCGCTCTATTCTCTTTCATCCTAACTCTATGGCTATGTCCAAACTACGACAATAAAAATGACAAGAAATAAAGCCCGCATGGAAATGCATATACAATTTGGTCTGGCATGCGCGCATCTACCTCGAATGGTACAAATTGCATATACATTTCCATGCGCGCAATTTCTTGTCATTTTTATTGTCGTATTGTGGACATAGCATATGGCATATTCCCCAGAACTGAAAGAAATTTTTCTGTGGCACCATTTAAGCGACTCTAGTTACCAATTTTTGACGCTCAGTTTACAATGAATCTGAGCTCTTTGTGTATGTTAAGGGGTCTAAGGAGTCTTAAAAATGTGCAAAGAAGGAACTACTAAGTATAGTTTGATCTGTCATGTAATTTTTTAACTACTCAACATACAAGTATAATTTTTTTATATGTAATTCTACAAGATTTATTTATTATAAAACAAATTTTAAAATTTATGAAACTTTAGCCAAGACTAAAATAAATGATATTAAACATAAAGCTATTTTAACACATTGTGATTAAGCTTGCGCGGCAAATTTTGAGGTCAAAATTGAAAAAATGACCAAAAAAATTACTTTATATTGTACAAATATGTACAAACTAGGACTTATACCTAAATTCTCAGCTCAATTTTAATTAGAAATTATTTTAAGAACTTTTTTCTAAAAAAATTAATAAAATTTTTTAAATTTTGATTTTAAATTTATTTTTAAATAATTTCTAATTAAAATTGAGCTGAGAATTTAGGTATAAGTCCTAGTTTGTACATATTTGTACAATATAAAGTAATTTTCTTGGTCATTTTTTCAATTTTGACCTCACAATTTGCCGCGCAAGCCTAATCACAATGTGTTCAAAAAGCTTCATGTTTAATATCATTTATTTAAGCTTTGGCTAAAGTTTCATAAATTTTAAAATTTGTTTTATAATAAATAAATCTTGTAGAATTACATATAAAAAAATTTTACTTGTATATTGAGTAGTTAAAAAATTACATGACAGATCAAACTATACTTTGTAGTTCCTTCTTTGCACATTTTTAAGACTCCTTAGACCCCTTAAAGCTAAAGTATGCCGAGACTTAATTTTGCCGAGAGAACCCAAACCAAATGGGTACTCAGGGGATCTTTTACATGCCACGTAATCATATGACATGAAAGCCCAAGACTTTTCCATCCAGAAATCTAATCTGACTACTCAGCCAGGTCTCGAACCCGTAAACTTGGGTCGATGCGGGCACGTAAAAAAAAAACATTTCTTACGAAAACGTTTTTTAAAATCTTTTTGTAAAAAAAGCTTTTTGAAGTTTATAAGCATATTTGTGTGGTGCACACATTTGAAGATACAAAAAGATAATAAAAGTAACTTTCGGATGACTTTTTAAACAGAAAATAAATGAGAATAAAAACTCAATATTTCCCAAGATATGGATAGAAATCAAAAGGGCTGTGGGGAGCCCTGTGGTCAGAGTCTCGATCTTCGGATAGGAAGGTTTTGCGATCGAATCCCGGTCATTGAAGACCCAACGAGTATATGCGGAGTACGTGCTCGTTAAATCTGTTGGGTCCAAAAGTCCTGTGGGCGGTCATTGCGCAGTTTCCCACGGGTACCGGTCAGTGGAGACTATTTCCCTCCCCTTCAGGGACATGTCTAAATTGTGGAGGTGGTGAATGGTTTAAACCATGCTAATTGTTTTGATCAGTGTAATATGACCACCAAGTGGCTCCCTCAATCACGTTTAATTTTGTTTCAGTAGCGTCCTCCGTTACGGAGAAATGGGAGCTAGAGCCTTCTGTCTGTGTAAAACTTTATAGGGTAAATTAAGTTTGGAAGCCAAATTATTCTGGCTGTTCTAAATATTTATATTAAACGTTTATTTAATGAAAATATTATAGTATGTATCATACTTAAAAATCCCTATAATACCACTTTTTGGAACCGGTTTGAATATTAAAAAAAAAATTTCATTATGTAATTTTCAAACGAAGGGTTCGTATTTGGTGAGAGATAATACGTTAGTATTTAAATCCGTAACTCATCTATTTCGAAAATTAAATTTTCTTTTTCTTCTACTATACACCTTCGTCTTCAATAATAGTCTATCAAAACTTACCGTAAATCTCATCAGTTTCGTTTTTTTAATAATGTTTGAGGTTACAACTTCAATTGTGCTGATCCAAGGCCAACTCAAATTAACAAAGCCGAAGAAGCCCTTAGAAACACGTGCGTGGATAGAATGTTTTGAAGGTTCTGTTTACTTCAAAGTTGCCTTTTTCGAAAGTGACGCAATCTGGTCTCAAAACCTGTCCGGAACCACAGTGTTTTGAGAGCATTCCTGGTCTCGTAAGTTGAGTATCGCTGTGGCTAATCTTTTATTAAGAGGAATTGTCAGTCCCATACAGCTAATGCATTAGTTATATGGGACTGGCAGCCCCTCTTAAGCACTCAAATCAATCAATCATTAATCATATCAATTATCAATTCATCAACAAAACTCCGTTAACCCACCCGTCGCCGCCTTGTTGCTGTAGTCCTTGAGCGCTGCCGGGTGGTGGTGTTTGATGGCGTTCATCCGCCGGTGCTGCGTCACAGCGCCGGCGGGCTGACGTAGCGGCGGGCGCACGCGCACTTGCTCCACGGGCAGCACGCGCCTGCGCTGTTTGGGCAGCTTTTCGCGCGCTTGAGTGTGCGAGTAGAACATTGTGAAGTTGCTCACGATCACGGGCACTGGCAGCGCGATCGTCAGCACACCTGGAGGAAAGGAGATTTTATCTTAAATGTTTTGTGTTTTGGTAACTTTGTACATTCCTGAAAATCATTTACGTTACTTAGTTCCATTTATTTGCTAACTCACCCGAAAGTTTATGGCCGTCTTTGACTAGTATGCCTTGCCAAATAAGGGAGAAAATGATTCTTACTTAAATAAATTTTCATCTTACATCCAACATATCCCCTTTACTGTCAGTAAATCCCTTTACGACCTGAGCTACATAATTGTGTGGGTATAAAATAGAATGTTCAAGCTCTTCAGTAATATTGATACCGACGTAGCAGGTGACTTGTATAAGTCGTTTTTTGTATAAAAAGTGACGTAGTTCTCAAAGATAATTGACGAGTGACATGATTTTAAAGATGACATTGATGATGTTTAAGGCAATTTTTTCAATAAAACGCTTAACCCGCGCCCTCTGATGGATGTATCATTTTTTGGAACCCATTTTGAGTGCGCTTGTAACGCTATCTCTTATATCCACTATAGTATATAATAGGGTTTTTAAATATAATAGGGTTTTCAAACAATCTTATATACATAGCTGAGAGTTGTTACGTGTTCAGTCAGTGTTTTTATCCAATTTTCTCTAATTTTGAAGATTTTCTCTTTATTGATAAAATTCCACTGAAGTTTGTGTCTTTATCATACCCTCCACAAATTTGTTTAAAGTATTTTTCTTCTAATACATTTTGCCGCATGTAAAAGCGGCCCCGGGATGGAGCTAAGAATGCAAAGAAATACTTGGCGAGAAAAACTAATGAAGCCGTCTGAAAGACTCCAAGTCGAACTCATAAAATGTTCAAGCGTTCAATAGCATTACTTTGCAATAATACTTTTTCATTGGTTGGTTAGGTTGTTAATAGACAGGAGCTGCACATGGACTATAGACGAGCTCCGATCTTAGTGCGAGATGTGTAAGTTTGCTTTGATTAGATTAGTCATTAGTGCACTTGAAGATGGCATAAATACCTGCAAATAATTAGCCAAGCATCCGTTTGGGTTTAATAATAAAGCGATTAATGTCTTTAGATGGCAAACCTGTTTTTGCCATGTAAAGACATTAAAGACTAGTGGCAGCACATCCTGTTATATCCCTACATCTCAGCAAGACCACTTTTATCTGTGCCATCCAGTAATATACAGGTTGGTTATTTATTAACATGAGGTGTTCAGAGCCCTCTAGCGAGTGAAGTATTGGACGAAACCTAACCAAATTTGATAGGATTTTGATTTCCTTAAAAAAAAAGTTGCACCATAAAAAAAACTCGTTTCTTGACCAGGGTTCTAGATTACGAGGCGTAATTGGCTGTGTTGGCCGTAATTGGCCATAACTGGCTACGCCTCGTAATTTAGAACAATGGTCAAGAGACGAGTTTCTTTCGTATGGTGCAGTTTTTTTTTAAACCAAAATATCATGGTCTACTAAGCATGCTCATCAAATTTGGTTAGGTTTCGTCAATACTTCACTCGCTAGAGGGCTCTGAACACCACACGCTAATTAATAACCACCCGGTGTTTAAAAAAAAATACAAGTCCTACCAGCCAGTGCACATAGTGCGCCTACTAGCATGCCGACGTATGTCTTCGGGACCATGTCCCCGTATCCCACCGTTGTCATGGTGACGATGGCCCACCACAGGCCTTCCGGGATACTGGTGAAGTCATTTCTTGGGTTGGCCTGGAACATAAAGTACAATTAAAAAACTAATATTATGATTTAAAAAAAAAGAAAAAGAAGAAGAAGATGGGATTGTTTCACGTCGTGGATATCAACAGCTTCAACTGTTTATTTTCCTTTGCTGCCTGTAGTTATTATAGTATACGAAAATGAGTTTTCTAAAAATATTTAACTTATTAAATTTTTAAAATACTAACTCCTTGCTGTGCTGTTGGTTGTTCAAAACATTCGTTAAGAAAAGCTTGTGAAGAAATAAAAGTTTCTTTTCATCTATGTAGGTAATTTTGATAGTGAAACAGAAGCAACCAATGAAATCGTAGTACGTATTTTTTTTGCACTATAAATTCAACAAAAAAGGCTTTGTCACTTATTTGTAGTAAACAAATTATTTTAACATCGCTTTAATGCAAAATGCTTTAAAAATTAACTACTAAAGAAACTTTTTCGGAAAGTTGAAAAAAAAATTAAAATAATTTTTTTAAGAACTCTAATATCGTATTGACCCTCATTCAAATTCTTTTTTTATAGAAATAAATGAATGAAACCTGTAATCAAAGGCTGAAAACTAATATTTGAATCTCCTATCGGACCTGGTCAATTTCGGAACTAATTAACTTGTTAATTGTTTGTGGGAAAGTTTGAAAATTTTTCCATAAATGGGGACGCCAGGTCGCAAGAGGTTGTAGGTAGGGGAAATGATTCGAGTTCGTCTTAAGCGATATTTCGTGTTAGGCGAGTTCGCGTTAACGATGTTAGACTGTAGGATCGACTGACCAGTGAGTGAACAGACCCCAGTGCATGAACATTTGGGAAATACAATTTAAATATAAGGATTGAAAATCATTCCACTAGGTGGATTGGCAACTCTGACTTCCTCCCATCAGTAGGAAGCTAGCTGACATACTGTTGGTTGTCCTGGTCATTATGTCCTGGTGTTTATTCACTGGCGAACGCAACTCCTTTAATGGTCATTCACTGGTTAGTCTACCCTATTATTTTCCGATTAAATGTCCGTTTACCTGCAGCCTCTCGGCGTAGTAGACGAGTGACGCGAAGATGACGATGCCCAGGACGAGGAAGAAGACGAGGAGGAAGAGTTCTTTGGCGCTCGCCTGGAACGTGTGGATCAGGATCTTCAGGCCCCGCGAGTGACGGGTCAGTTTGAACAGCCTGAAACGACACAAGAAACACAGCGTTAAGAGGAAGATTTAACATTTAAAAAAATTACATTTCAAATTCCGGAATTCCAAATATCGAGAGAATCTCGCAATTGATTATTTTTCTGTTACTAAATTGCCTGAACTGAAACAATTTGCTTCATTCAGAATAGACATTTGACATCCTATGCGTAAAAACTATAATTTCAAAAGTGTCCATTTAATGAATTTAATGTAAGTACTTGAATTTAAAAAAATAATCATGTAACTAGAAATATAAATAAGTAATCTATTAAAAATGATGTAATATAATTTAGTCGTTCCCGGCTGCCGATTTTCTAGCCTCCTCAAAGCTTTAACACAGCAATTTACGCCTCGTAATTTGGAATCCTGGTCAAGTAACGAGGTCGACACCTGATTAAAAATGATACACAAATATGTATAAGGCTCAGACTTTTATAGTCCGACCACGATAACTTGGCAACCAAAATATTTTGATTTTGGACCAGTCCACTTCGAAAAAAGGTAAGGAAGGTTTTGGTTTTGGGCAAGAGTTACTATGTTTGGCGATTCATTCCTTTTGGGCGCATATTTCTTTAAGGTTTAGAAACAGATAATCAATCGAAGGGTAGATCGAACTTGCATCGGGATTACTCTTTTATTTCCCATTAATATTTAAGTTATAGCGTCCCTCGGTGTAATTCCTAGTCGCTGTCATATTTTTAAGTTTTAAAACCCTTCATTAAAATGAAAAAAAAAATCATAGAAGTATACTGGGAAATATACTCAGTGGAAATTATAACTTAACTACGAGTTTGTTTATCAATTTTGAACTTTTTTTTAGCAATGGTTAATTCAATTTCTGTAAAATAATCATAGATTTAGTTATTTCTCGATTCAAAATATCAAAGAAATACACGTGTAATCGTTAACCGCTACCAGAAATCAACAACAATCCTCTGTAGCCGATAACTGATGTGCAGTTCTAGTGAGATACATTATTTACAATCACACTACACCAATAAACCCTATTCTCGCCAAACGCCTTGAGCCGGCAACCCTTCCTCCTTCGGCTTAAAACCTCAATTCAAAGTGGAATCTTCCACAATCAAAATATTTTGATTGCCAAGTTATCGTGGTCGGACTATATCCTCTTTTATTTGTCAGTTTCTAAACAACATCCTAGCACAAAGATCACATAGCCAAAAATAAAAACTGTTGCTCCGTTGCGAATAGAGACTTATGCAATTTGCCACCTAAACACCATTGGCTCTATCAAATATTGTAATCCAATGACTCGCGAGAGTAGACGCTCGGTTATTAGGAGCATATAATTGCGGGTCTCATGCGAATTACGCTAGGCCAACCGAGGCTTTTATCCGCCGTGTCACGTACTATAGTAATATTTCTTAACCTATTCTTTCCCTGCTAGATGGGACGGAAAAATTGTGATGAATATGTCGATAAGGGGAAGTGCATAGGTGGGAGAAAGTTACTTTTTCGTTATTGTCATAAGTCGAATTCTTCGTGTAAGTGAATGACTGCGTTTTTGCTTTTTGTTTTATATTTACAATACATAGATCTTTATTCATTAAAATGTAAATTTTGTTTTGTTAAAGCTTAAAAAAATTCCAAACTGTGCTGACATTTTTGAAGTTGGTCTCAGCGTTGCTTATTAACCTCTAGATCACGCAAGCAGCCTTGGAGTTCTTTCTCACCGAGTGTATATGCTTTCGATCCAGGAGAGTGTATTTTAACGATTAAGAAATAGGGCGCCTACTTGATTCAATACACATATTGAAGTTTTATTACTTAGTGCTCAGTAAACTTGTTTTTGGTAAAATTTTCATAGTTCAGACGGTATAATCCCCTACCTCCCAAACTTACTGTTCTGTGATAATCTTTTGACGACTCGTTTTCGAGTCGCCAGTTGATTAATTTAAATTCAGAAAATTAATTCAAGATTTTTGTTTTTGTAAAACATTTAAGTGTTGAATTTGTTTCACAGATGGCTCCACAATTTTTCCATTGTGTTCTTGAGATTAGGTTAGGTTTGAATTATCATCGCACTAGAGCTACACTAGGGCTATTGGCGACGGGCGTCGTATTTTAGATCCACAGTCAGGTGACGAGCCAACACCTGAATAGGCACCCAACGCAAACGTTATGTTCTTGAGATACAGAGTGCTACCATATTCCACAAGGGGGGTTGATATAGAGTGCTGATTCTATACACCACTATCATGTAACTTTGTCTACGGGCATGATTCAATAACGTGCTTCTTTAAAAAAAATCCGAATATGGCGTTTTCAGCACCGAACTCGTTTTGAAATTATATGTTAGGGTAGACTGGGTACGGTTGTGACAGGGTACGGTTGTGACAGTCGCCCATATTAGCGAAACCATAAGGAATAGCGGGTTGGGTGTAAGGGGTAAGGAGCAACTTGCCTGCCTGAATATGTTCCACAGTATACCATCAATCATCGCACGACATTAACTATAACCCTACCAGAGGCCTCGGTTATTTTTTCACCGTCAAAAAGCTCAAAAGTAAGTATTTTTATTACACTTCTTTTCATAACTGTTATTATATGTGTACAGATAGAGCAATGAATTTTTTCCTCGTTATAAGTTAGACTTTAATAATGAAATACCAGTGATTACTTTGAATGCAAATTATTTTGCATTGTCATGGCGATTGTTTTTTTTGCAAAAGAGTAGGCTGGGTACGGTTGTGACAGCACAGTAAAATGTATTTATTTTTCTTTTAGATGCCTATAAAAAGCCTGAGGAAGGCAGAAAGGGCACAGTGTGACCTAAGAAAATATGAAGAAGCTTTTATAGAAGTGAAACGGTGGGATTTCATAATGAAGAGTGGCAAAAAACCACCAAATTAATCGTGTGTTTGCTACGATACATTTGGATCGATACAAGCTTCAAATGTGCAATATTTTTATGACAAGATGCAAATTGTTATGTACATACACACTTATGAGCCATAGGATATACATTGTTGACGAAACAGGTGTAACTCAAAATGATTTATTTGTGTTATATAAGAACATGTATATTTTTTTTATGTAGATAAGATATTTTGTTTCTTTTTTTTTTTTTTAAAAAAACCACATTTTTATTTATTTGTTTTGTATTTGACATGGTTACAGCAATGTATAATTATAAATATTTAGTTAACTTTTTTGATGATAGTGATAATGTGAAGAGTTTTTATAAATAATTATAAATTAATTTATAATTATTAAATTTATTAATTAAATGATGAATTAAATGTTATTATTATAAATATTGAATTTATAGTTTCTAAAGATGATGCAAAAAGAGTGTTTTGATGCCATTTTGGTGTCTTTTTTGACTCTGTCACAATTGACCCCAGGCACTGTCACAACCGACCCCAGGTTGGGGTCGGTTGTGACACTACTTCTTTTTTCTAATTTGCTCTTACAAGCTAACTATTGTACTTAGGGACACAATTTTTTATTTATACGTAGACCAATGTTGTACTTTACTACTAATGCAACTTTCATCCAGCTAATCGGCATGTTAACGAATTTATAAGTGATCAAATGAAAACTGTCACAACCGTACCCAGTCTACCCTACTGATCTGACATGTTAACCTGCATATTTTGCGTCTTATTGTATATTTTTGAAAAATATTAATGATGTTCTTTTTGTTATCATAAGTGGCTATAGACGATCAGAATTTTTTTTCTAAAATGACGATGACAAATTATCATTGGGACTGAAAGGGTTAAAGCAAAAAGTAAGAAATATGGTAGAAGAGGCTATTTTTAAAAATAACTTTTAAAAATACTTTTTGACGCAAATTGACCATTATTCTATTATTGAACCGAAAATGTAAAGAGTGTTTGTCGATAATCTGGCTATCCGTAACACGAATGGGATATAGATTATAGAGTTTATTGGATGAGGCAGGTCATAATTTCTCTCTAGGAGTACACTAGACTATAGCCACAACAGGTTTTGGGGCCCCCTTATGAAAATGTGTGTGTATGATTGCCCTATAGTGATACTTGAAGCTGGGGAGCCCAGTCGGTTAAGGCCTTTGCCTTGTATGCGGAAGGTCCCTAGTTCAGTTCGGCTCCGGACATTGCCAAAACAACTGCCAACTTATAAACGGACCATGCAGCCAAAAATGTCCGACGAGTAATACCCCCCGTGTAGAGGGAATGCAAAAAAAAAAAAAAAATGCAAAAATACATATGCTCCAAGGTTCCGACGCTGCGTACGATGTCTCCCTTAACGGTTGCTTTGGGTGCCTACTCAGGTGTCGGCTCGTCATCTGACTGTGGTTCTAAAATGCGATACCCGTCGCCAATAGCCCTTGTGTAGATCTAGTGCGACGATATTCAAACTAAACTATAGTGATACTTGGCTAACGAATTAATTGTTTTACATTGTATTTTCCTTATTACATTAATCAGACCAATCGTGATGATTCAAAGTCATGTTAAAAAAAGTGGGTTAAAAAAATTAAAAAAAGAGGTAGCATGTAGCATAAAAGAAATGAAATCTAGGGGGCCCCTGAAATTTGGAAGACCTATTGGCTCGGGCTTAACTGGCTTCATGGAAGATCAGGTCCTTGCAGTAGGTTCAGGGTCTGATATCGGGCTGGGCAAACGGGGCGCTTGCCCGGGGCCCAACACTTTAAGAGGGGGGGGGGGGTTGCTGGGTTCCTAAATTTTCTTCATGAGCATTTATGCTCAATATAACTGCCCCCTAACTTATTTTTAAATATGAAGTGTGTGAAAAATTAAATTCATGAACAAAAGTTGACTATAAAATTGCGTTTTAAACTTAGAATTAATCAATTAAAAAAATATACTTATTTTGGGGGGATTAAGCATGCTTTCCAAGCAATTACTTCGTATATTTTTTTTAATAAGCACTGAAATATATAGAAAAATACACACTTATGTACTATAGAGGTATGTTTGTTAGCCCCAAAGTTTTCTTGTGCCCATAGCCCCTAAAGTTGTAAGTCGTAAACTGCAGTAATGGCAACAATGAGTTGTACCATTTTTGATCTGAAATAAATTTTTATAGTATGTTTTTTTTTAATTATTAGGGTAATTGAGTGATTGCAACAATGGTCCAAGTCTCTATGGAAGTTGCTGCAGTTTACCTGCCCCCTGCCCCACTGAGTTAGGTTACCTGAATATGCGGATGATGGAGAAGAAGTCGAGTATGTCTGCCTTCTCCAGGTCCGAGGCGATCCTCTGCAGCAGCATGTCCGAGTAGAAGGACATGGTGGCAATGAAGTCGATGATGTTGATGGGCGCCGTCATAAAGTCCACCTTCTTCGGGCTCACGGCGAACCGGCTCACGATCTCGAACGAGAACCTGCGGAATAGTCCGGTGATAAAATTCAAATATGCCATGTTCACATGCCATATCTGACTTTAACTCTCAAAAACTTATACAGGGTGGTCCAAACGTAGCTTTACAGTTAGTTAGGTATTCAGTAATTTATACAGCAGCAGTTATTTTTCGAAAGCATGTCTGGTTGTTCCGTCAGTTGATTGCGCATTATCTCACATAATTGTAATTAGGATCGTCAACAAGAAGGCCTCGTAACTGAGTGTTATGGTTTAAGGCTCAGCTGGTCCACCGTTGGAGTTGTAACGTTGATCTAGGGATAATCAGCTCCGTATAAGCTTGTCCAGAGGACCTCTTTTTATGTTTATGAATGCTGTGCTACACACTGTCTCTGCATTTTCATACTTTCAGATGGTCTTAAGGACACACCGTCAGTGCTCTTCACTCAGATTCCCAACAGTGGTTTACATTGATAAACAAAAGCACAAATTTTCCAACATCACAAATCCATTTATAGGATAGCTGGCAGATGGCGAGATTTGAAATTTCATACTCTGGAAACATTATTTGCTTATGCCTCAAACATGGAATACTCTGGAAATTTCATACTTTTTGTTACAGCCCATTGGAGTTAAAAAAACAAACAGCCCTCGTACTTAATAACTAAACATATTTGCAATCTTATTATATTTTAAGACAATTGAAGAGTACACGGGAAAAACCGATTGATTTTTCAGAGAAGTTTCCTTGGCAGGCCACTTTGGCGATGATAGCAAGTGATCGCCTAAACTTGTGTAAGGAAACCAGTTCCTACCATAGATATCATAGTTAAAGTAATATAGTGGCAGATCACGTGACCTCCAATGCTAACGACCGGGAAGCGCAAGGAGCTCCCAGAAGAGCCCCAATGAAGTCAGTGTTGTAGGTCACGTGATATGTCAGTGTAGTACTTTAACTACTATCTCTGTGGTTCCTAGCTACCAAGTTCTGGCGATTGGTGATCCCGACTCTTGGACCAAGCGAAGAAGAAAGAGAGAAACCGGTTTTATGCCGCCAAGCAGACAGTTGCGGGCGTCCGCCTAATAAATCAATCGCTTCTTCCCGTGTACTCTTCAATTGTCTACGGCGATATAAGGATCTGAAGGTACTAAGGTCAAATATAGCTGGGTCATTCTCTGTAAAAGGGACAAATTGATGTCCCGGATACTTTTCTCTTTATTTTTAAATTATCTATGCATGATTGTGATTTGTTAGTGTAAACTGGTCCTCAACCTAACTAGTCCCACTTAAAAAATTTAAAATAATTATAATTTACTTACATAAAATTTCATTTAAATACCCGATTTGTCACTCCCTCACACTGTCCCTGCATGCTTTTACAACTTTTAACGTCCTAAAAAAAGCCATTTTAAATATATGATCCTTTTTGGCAGAACTAATTATGGTTAATTAGTTGCTGTAGTTTCCGAAAATGTGTCTGATGTTTTTCTACCATCAGTAGTTTTATGTAATTTTTTGAGTATGTATGTGTCCCTGGGTTATAGAGTCACTCCTACAACACTGCTTTAAAGTTCAATTTAAAACTTACTGGAAGACTAAGAAATCGAATTTAAATTGACATATTATTCCTAAAGGATTGAGGCTTCTAAATCAGCCCTCAGTTGTTTTAATACATGAGTGATAAAGTTTTTACAGTACTTTTAGTATTAAAAATATCATGGGAGTCTTTTACTGCCGTCACTCACTCAACCTCATTTACTGATTATATATAAGTGCGAGAATCTTTTTACTAGTCTCAAATTGTAGGCATTTAAATGTAGATCAACATACAGTCTCTTTATTTCATAAAAAATTCTAAGAAAATGAAGTTATTTGACTTTTCCTACGGAATCGTCACTCACTCACACGTCACTAACTCACAAATCAGCTTTGAAGGTCAGTCCAAATTGGATAACTTCATCTTAGATCATTTTTTCGAAGCGCATTCAATACCGATCGGTTGTTTCGCTTCAAGTGTAATTTTTTTTAAAACGCATGCCCTTTAGATATTTTACGAGAGTGATTATTCGTTTCTTCTTCTACGTTATAATCAAGAGTTGGGGGTCAAACTTGCCGACCAGGCCGCGCAATGGTTAAGGTGCTAGCCTTTGGTGCTGCTGGGTTCTTGTTCGAATTCCGGTATGGAAAGGATGTTTGTGTTTGTCAATACATATTGTTATTTGTCTATAGGCGTGTTTACATGAGACATCGAATCCATAGATTGAAAAGCACACTCAGCAGTTTTTCCCTCTTGGGGATTTTCTCCCAGACAGAACCGGAATTGCAGGGTTAATTAGGGTAGGGGGGTTCTCAAACTCTCCAATGAAGGAGGGTTTGATGTTTCATGACATGGATTCGGCCACATACTATCATTTGGGTTAGAAATCCTGCTCGTCCTCTTTTTCCCCTAATGGAGATTTTGGCATTCTATGAATTCGATGGCTCATGTAAACGCGCCTTATGTGTTTGTGTCGTCTTTCCTTGTGTGTCTCCTGTGACTGTCTCTTCTGGCTAGCGGGGTAAGGAGCTATTAAGCCTATGTTCTTCCTTTCTATAGGTCGCACTCACTGTCATTTGTTATAGGGTCAAACTGTTAATTAATTATTTTTACACTAGAGCTACACTTAGGCTATTGATGACGGGTATTGTAATTTGGTTGATTTGGTTTTGAATTATCGTCGCACTAGAGCTACACGAGGGCTATTGGCGACGGGTATTGTAATTTAGAACCACAGTCGCGTTATCATCAAGATATTTATGATGAATAACTAAAATAAAATGGCTGTGGCATTTTTTTTAACCTGCTCTTCTCGATCAGGAGTCGTTTCCTCTAAACACATTATACGCATATCAAACCCTTTTTAAACACAATTCATTCCTTTGAAATTATACTTGACCAATATTCAAGTATGGTCAGCGTCGGCTCGTCACTTGATTGCTGTTCTAAATTACGACGTCCGTCGCCAAAAGCCCTCATGTAGCTGTAGCGCGACGGTAATTCAAACTAACCTAACCTAACTTCCCCATAAACAAAAAAAAACCTCGCATTCCTATAGAGATGTATATCGTGTAATGTCTACTGTAGGTTTAGTTGCGTCTGTTATTCAACCAAACCTAATCGACATAGACTTGAATCACACGTTTTTGAACTAAAACACAATGCTTAGCACTTGGGGCAAGTCAAAGAGGCATGCAATGGTTTCGGTGCTGCATGAGCATACATTGTCTATTGCGCATGCTCAGCATCTAAAGAAGTTAACGATAGTTTTCAAATGTGGAAAAAAAATATATTTGATTAAAAAAAATCATTGAAGGGATCTGAACCATTTTTTTTGCTATATATGAATATGTGAAACACATATAATAAAAATTATTCAATTGGAAAAATATTTTTTTCTCCAGTTTTTAAAAGTGCAATTTGTCCCATTTACAGAGAATGACCCAGCTAGAGGAATATATCTCCATTACCAACTCACAGTGAAACCTACCCCTCCCAACTAGCTGCAAATAATTTAACAATTATATTACCCACTAAATTACAAACAATAACTTACTTAACGTCCAATAACGCATCCTATCGGAATTACAGACTCAAGTTAACGTAACAGATGTTAAATTCTTAATTGGGAGTAATTTGTTGCGCCGATCGATTCCACGAAGAGAGAGGGGCCCGAAAGATTATCTTTAATGAGTTATCTTAAAACGGTTGAACCTTGTTTTGCATTATTTAACGTATGCTGACGTCACAGGCTGCGGATACGGCTAAACCGAGAAAAGGCACAAGCTGATAAGTTAATTTAAAACTTATTTTAGAATGGATATTTAATTGAAGGAGGAAATGGATTGAAATACTTTGGAATTTTAGTTAGTTGTTGTGAGCTTTACCGCTCCGCTTCATTTATACGTATACGTGGGCAGGGCCGGATTTCTAAATAGGCTGTAGCCTAGAGTGGCGAATTTTTTGGGGAGCCAAATTTTACGTCTAATTAAAGAGGCATTCGGCATAAAAAATATTTTAAAAATACGAATATTTTTAAGAAGGAAAACAAATAATTTACCGTTAATGTGTAAACCGTAAACGAATACACTCTTAAAACAAACGAGTGATTTTAACAGAGTCTGATTAATTTTCACTCCTCCAGTCTGGAAAATGCACTTCTCCTTTTGGAGTGGATCCTTTGTGTGTTGAACCTCCGACAGGATCACTCCAAACGAGTGATTTTTACTCAGTCTGAGTTAATATTCAATCCTTTCCGGTGTCTAAAATGCACTTCTCCTACTGGAGTGGATTTCACTCTTTTGTTTTAAGAGTGTATATAGTACTAATATTTTGTTGCGTCAAATCCTCCCGGATTTCGAAGTTGACGGAAAAATAGTAGAACAGTTTAAAAATTCGCTTCTAATGTAGTGCGTAAAGGTACATAGAAATTTCTAATTATGTGTATCTATTCTAAACAGCACATATTACCCTATTTTGCAGCGAAAGCCTCGGTTTCCTCGGAGTCCGTCAACAGTTTTAAGCGGTCGGACTTAAGGGGTCACAGGAGTCTTAAAAATGTGCAAAGAAGGTACTACAAAACATAGTTTGATCTTTCGTGTCATTTTTTTAACTACTCAATGTATAAGTATAATTTTTGTATATGTAATTCTACAAGATTTATTTATTATAAAATAAGTTTTAAAATTTATGAAACTTTAGCCAAAACTAAAATAAATGATATTAAACATGAAGCTATTTGAACACATTGTGATTAGGCTTGCGCGGCAAATTGTGAGGTCAAAATTGAAAAAATGACCAAGAAAATGACTTTATATTGTACAAATATGTGCAAACAAAGACTTATACCTAAATTCTCAGCTCAATTTGAATTAGAAATTATTTTAAGAACTTTTTTCTAAAAAAAAAATAAAAATTTAAAAATTTTGATTTTAAATTTTTAAAAAAATAATTTCTAATTAAAATTGAGCTGAGAATTTAGGTATAAGTCTTTGTTTGCACATATTTGTACAATATAAAGTCATTTTCTTGGTCATTTTTTCAATTTTGACCTCACAATTTGCCGCGCAAGCCTAATCACAATGTGTTCAAATAGCTTCATGTTTAATATCATTTATTTTAGTTTTGGCTAAAGTTTCATAAATTTTAAAACTTATTTTATAATAAATAAATCTTGTAGAATTACATATACAAAAATTATACTTATACATTGAGTAGTTAAAAAAATGACACGAAAGATCAAACTATGTTTTGTAGTACCTTCTTTGCACATTTTTAAGACTCCTGTGACCCCTTAAGTCCGACCGCTTAAAACTGTTGACGGACTCCGAGGAAACCAAAGCTTAATCAGTTACCTTTCCCCCTGAAGTGGGAGAATATTTTAGCAAGGGTGGCAAATTGATAGTAGCCTCAAGGTTGCAAATCTTTAAATCCGGCCCTGTACGTGGGTGGACATTTGTAGAAATCACTTCATAAATTAATTTCTTAATTTTTCTTAACGCTAATTTTGTTTTTAAAACTAGAATGTTCAATTTTTCTAAAAATATCCAAACTGAAGCCTATGATTTATTAACCCTTTCAGTCAAAGTGATGCATCATATTTTGACTGATCATAACTTTTTAAAAAATAATTAGGTTGACATTTGCTGGGATTAATAAAAACTATTTTCTAATGCAAAAAGTTTGAAGCATCAAATGATGTGCTTTTTGATATCTATAGACGATCAGAAAAAAATTCCTAAATGATGATGCCAATTTTTCATTGGGACTGAAAGGGTTAAAACTAAACTCTTCGGCGCAACAGACCATTAATGGGCCAAGGCCTGCCTTGCCCATTCCATCAGCTTTCAGTGACCAAGAACTCTCAACCAACCACTAATTTTTTTACAGCACTGAGAAAATATTGTACGATAATTTTATTATTAGAATATTTTATATTATTAATATATTTACAATAGTAATTTATTTAATAATAATTAGTTTTAATTAATAATAATTTTTCTATTATGTTTAGTAACTAGCAATATATTTGGACATATAAAAGAAAATAATTTATTTATAATTTTTTTTATTTTAGTGCAATTTTTTTTATGTTTTAATGTTTTTATGGGTTTCAAAGTTTCAATACGATTGAGAAGTAAATAAGAAATATTTGTGCTGCCTTCGTATTATTTGAAGCAATTATATTACAAAAATTAAATAAACCTCATTATTAACACACATAATTGCACTATTTTACTTATTCTTAAAAGGATTTATTTTATTTTCTCAATCAATCCATCAAAAGGAAAGTTTATTTAACTTGTTAAGACCCGAGCGTAACCCTACACATGTATTCTTAATCTAAGCATACTTTTCATACAAACTAAAAAGTAAGTTTTACAAAGTAATTTTTTTAACAATTATGTTTAATATAGTTATTTAGAGAACCGCCTTAAGTTCTAAAAATACATTTTTGTGCTATAAATGCAAAACAAATAGCCTATCACTCAGTTGTAGTGTACATTTTATTTTAACATTGTTTTTAATGCAAAATGTCTTTGAAATTAACTACAAAAACAACTTTTTGAAAAGTTAAAAAAGATTAAATTATATTTTTAAGAACTCTAATATCGTATTGACCGTGAAAGAAATAAATGACTGATACCTGCAATTTAAGGCTGAAAACTGATATTTGAATCTTCTTCTATCGGACCAGGTAAATTTCGGAAATAATTTACTTGTTAATTGTTTGTGGGATGGTTTTAAAAAATTTCCCCAAATGGGGACGCTATCAGGTCGCAAGAAGTTATTGCTGAATAAGTGTTGTGTTGATTATTGCATATCAATTACATTACTTCCGATTTCAGTATTTCGTTAACTAAAATTAGTTAACAATGACATACATATTGCATAAAATCAACGTTTGACGTTAGAAAAAATAATCGGTATGTTAGCCAAACATTCACCATTCGTTCGAAACTGTCGAGAAGAAGATAGATGGACAAGCATTCATAAACGAAGAGCTTAGTGGAAGAACGGGCTGACATTTAAAAAAAGATTTTTATATCGATGGGGACGCACATAAATTACGTCACGCTCAGAGGGGGAGGGAGGGGTATGCGCCAACTTGACGGATAGTGACATGTAGGGGTTTTGGGGGAATCGCATGCGTGACGTAGCGATTCGGAAATTTCTAATTTTGCAAAGAAAATCTGTTTTACATAAAATAAAGTTTTTGGGAAAAAAATCGAAATCTTTTTTTTATAGGAAACACTTTGTTGCAGAAAGAGGATGTGGAAATTATTATATGCAACAACGTATCATTATTACTCTCCTATATTTTACAAACATTTTCGTAACGGTACTTCGTAACAATTGGAGGACTTCGTAACAATTGGAGGACTGGACGAACACCAAAAGACCCATAACTAGATTAGACAGTTCCGATTACTCTAGGACCCCCCTTCTTAGAAGACATTATAGCGAACGGATAGTTAGACCTTGGACAACGAAAATGTAAATAATGTTGGTATATTCCTAAGAATAAGTTATTTAACCAAGAGATAAATTTTACCTTTTTCTTTCCAAATTAATTTTTTTTATATAAAAATATGAAATTTTTTTTCAAATTTCAGTAACAAAGGGAAATATTAAAATTAACTTTTCTTTAGGGGGGGGGGGGTGCAACAACGTGACGTAATTTTAGAGGGAGGGGTCGTGCTGCAGCGTGACATTGGGGGAGGGAGTGTTTAAAAAAGTCACAATTTTGCGTGATGTAGTTTATGTACGTCCACAATGAACAGATTACAAACTTCTGTAACGATGTCACGGCTCTTCTTTTTCGTTAAAAGTAAGTTAAACAAATTTTTAAAGGTCTGTATGTGCCGTTTTTAATGTATTTAAGAGGGACTGTCAGTTCCATAGAGCTATGCATCAGTTTTGAAATCACAATTTTTGTAGGGTAAGGTGGGGTAAGTGGGCCACCTTTTTGGCATAATTTGACTTTAGACCCTCATACTACTGGATATAATAGGCCTAACAACTTACTTTTTTTTGTGGTCCATTCTCTCATATGTTATTTCTGTACCCATGACAACCTTAACACAAATTGCAAAAAAATAAATTTAAAAAATATGTTTTTCTTTTTGGTCATCCGAGTGGCCCACTTGCCCCGCAAGGTGGGGTAAGTGGGCCACCCCCCTAATATATTTGTACACATAACTGGTAGAGATATGGTGGGGCAAGTGGAATAATCTGCATGATTTTTTGAGTGTTTGAAAAAAAAAGTAATGATGTATCTTTAATAGTTCCCCCATAGCAACTTTTTCTGGCATGCAAGCCTACTACAAGAAAAAATACGTTAATTTTCATCTTGTCATTTTTGCATGTGTTGTAAAAAAAATGTTAGGGCTACAGATTTTAAACTGGCCTACGTCAATGAATAGGACTATGAATAGTGAATAGGACTAACCCTATGAATCAGTGAATATGACTTTTTTTAAAGTATATTAAGGAGTTGGGGCAAGTGGGCCACCCCTGGCCCACTTACCCCGCCATTGAGGTGGCCCACTTACCCCAAACGAGGGGCAACTGGGCCACCCCAATTTTCTTTTAACCTTATCAACATCACAAGTACATGACACTACAAAAAGATACTATGTTTCATACACTTTCAAAATATATAACATTTTGTTTTGTATCATGAACCGTTTGGAAATAAATAAAAAAATAGTATGATGGCGTGAATTACGAAAAGATGCAATTTTAAAAATCTTCACAATAAGGATTGTATCTTGTTGCATACTTAAATGAAAATGATGCCATAATGTTTCCTGCATCTATTGGGGTAAATACGTAAAAATATTGTAACAGAATTTTTTTACGTCCATAATTCGTGAAATGCCAAGAGGGGTGGCCCACTTGCCCCAACGGCCCACTTACCCCACCTTACCCTAAAAGAATTTGTTTTTCATGTTATCCCATTTTCACTAGGTATGGGAATCATCATAACATCAATTTAAAACAAAATTGAAAAAAATAAACATCCGGTAATTTAATTATTAACTGATAAATTTTTTAAATAGTGTCACCATCTGCTATATATTTTTGGCATTTTACTACTTTAAAAATAAATAATGCAATAACTAGATAAAATTTTCGTTTCAAATTTGTTTCATTTAGATGTTACGTTGATTCCCGTTTCTTGGGGAAAAGGTCTAATATGACAAAGTAATACTTCTGCGGAAGTTGTGTGATTCCAAAACTAATGCAATTAGCTCTATAGGACAGACAATCCCTCTTCAGTACAAACGAAAAACCTTAATGCTCATTTTCGCGTTTTCATCTTTTTGTCACTTAGCACGTTCTTCCAGTAAGCTCTTCAAATATTCTCCCATAAGATTGTTTACTACAAATCTAGTAGTATTTCATTTTTTAAAATACAATTTTCCACGAAAAACTGTCTCCATTGTTTCTCTGGAGAATTGAATAGTTCAGATTAGCGCTTGTCACTTGAATGTTTGAAAATAATATATTGGATGCATTATTTTGTTGCACTGGTTTTGCTATCCCTATTTTGAAATGAGTGAACTATACAATAATACAGGAACATATAATTGCATCCCTTCCATATTTATTTATCTGTTGGAGTTTTATTTAATTATGAGAAAATCTTTTGCAAAATAAAATGTTTTTTTTTTAAACCAAATTTAAACTAAATCTATTATACGACACAGCATGAGTTTATGAGCAAATTAATTATTACGAATTCCAATACATTATGTTTCTGTAAGACAATATATAAAATTATTACAAAGAAGAAAGAAAAGTACGAAAAGAAATGGAATCCTTCTCCCTTTGAAACGCATTGTAATTCTCGTTAGTCAACTTTCAAACGAATTCGGCCGAAATTAATTTAGAACAAACCGGTTGGCAATGCCAAGTGAAAAAAAAAATCTGTGCACTTCCAACTGATTAAATTGTAAGTATTTCAATTTACATTACTTTTTAAAAACAAAAGGGCATTTTGCAGACAGTTGAACCACAACACCCAAAAGGATTAAAAATTATTTTATTTTAAACCTAATTTTCTTTCTTTTAAAAAAAAAAATTCGAAGTAGATGTTGACATATTCTGACAATGTCCATAAGTGTGTATGTTGGCACCTCCCTTCCAAAATCTGTTCTATCTGTCGTAGAATATGTCTGCAACACCCAAAATGCTGTGTTTTTCATTCTTTATTTGTACATCCACAAGATGGATGGTCAGTCTCAAATACACACAATGCAATATTTCTAAAACCTCCATGCTGTTTTACTTTAAAATTTACGATACATCATCTGGTATGAAATTACACTGCTCAAAACAATAAGGGGAAGTCATTGTTTGAACCATTTCGCCCCCAATGATTTCATTTGGTATCATCAGCTTTCGATTTTTTTCTCACTAAGATGAACTCGTACTTATTAATCATTAGATGGAAGAATCATGTCTTTTGAAGAATTAAATAACGTTTGTTTTGATTGAATGAAAATATGAAAAACTAGGTAAAATAAATTCCCACCCAAAAACTTTTATGAAATAAATTGAACATAAATTCTTCACGCTTGCATTCTTAGAAGTCTAAAATTTGATTTTACCTTTTTTACAATTAAAAATAAATTACAATTAAAAAATTATTGTTATAATTTATTTAAAAGTAATGATTCCATTTTTTTTGCCCTTTAAGTTTCAGTAAAAAATTAAGATTTGTTTTCATGTTTTTTCCCATTTCAATCTGGATGCATAAGGAATCTACTTCACAAAATTTAGATTTTTATAATAAAAAATAAGAAGTTGGAAGTGGACGGGCAAACAAAAGTACGAAAAGTGCTCCCCTAATTAGTTTGAGCAGTGTAATAAAAACAAGTTGGTTTGTTACAGAATCTGTCACTTACACCGCTTCCACACAACATTTTACGCTCAACACACTAACACCTCAAAAAGAAATTCGCCAAACAGGGCCTTTGGCTAGTTCTAATTCAAACTTTTATAAACAAAAACTAATAATTTTCTTTAATCTTCCTTTGCATATTTAATAATTAATCTTTATTGTTTGCTAATTTTTTTGAACTTAGAAGAATAGTGATGAATTTTTTTTAATAAATATCTTTTTGCAGTCACAAGTTTACATTTCGAAAAATAAATTAGTAAACTTGTTGCTTTAAAAATAAAAGCGAAAACTTGCATATTTTTATGCAAATTTCGAATTTTTTATGCATCTTTCTTCCCAAAAATATAACGAACCATCAAAATAACTTAATTGTGCTATTACAACAATCCAAATTCAATTATTACACAAAAATAAATATTTTTTTCAAGAATTTTATTTTTATTTTAAATAAAGTTTCTCGTACGGTTTGATGTCATGGCAACAGTGAAAATATTGAATAAAAATGGAATTCGCATGTTATTTCAATGTAGATTAAATTTTTAGTTATTTAAATTTTAAATAAACTTCTAATTTAAATTTTTTAATGAAATTTGAAATGTAGCCTAAACTGATTTTTTGCTTCAAAATGACGTATCCCACTTGTTTGTGAGACTTGGGGTTCGTTCTGTGAAAGTGGGTGACGGACAGATGGACAGAACGATTATAAAACCTTCCACTTTTTACGTTATAAACGTAGTGTGGTACCTAAAATAGACTTTAAAAAACTATGGAACAGAGCCACTACACAATTTTTCTTACCATGCATTGCACACGCTCTCGACGTAGAAGAACGCCTCGTGCGCCTCCGTCTTGGTCTTGTCGAGTGTCCAGAGTGCCGTCCCGTTCGGTGGTTGATGAACGGTCCTATTCACGATGACCGGGACCCGCATGTTCGGGTGCGTCTTCAGGCAGAAGGTCACGATGGACACGCAGATGAAGAAGACGGACACTACCGCCACAACCTGTAGCGGGAGAAAAGAGAATTAATTTTCGCATTCAATGGGGCTGTTTCACGTCGTGGATGGCTTTTATTCGATTTAATTAATTGGAACTATTTTGTAATGAATGTCAAAATGCCCTTGTCCGTAACTGCTATCATTATATTATAACTTTATAACCCTTTAACTGCAACCCTTTTATTCACCTTAACGGTTGCGTTGGGTGCCTATTCAGGTGTTGGCTCGTCACTTGACTGTGATTCTTAAATACGACGCCCGTCGCCAATAACCCTCGTGTAGCTCTAGTGCGACGATAATTCCAACCTACCTACCCTTTATTCACGCACGATCGAATCTGAACTCTTTGTGGATGTTAAAGTATGCCGAGATTTATATTTGCTGAGAGAATCCAAGCCAAATGAGCCCTCCAGGAATCTTCTACATGCCACATAATCATATGACATCGTGCCCAAGATTTTTCCATCCAGAAAATCGGTCGACTCAGCCGGGGCTCGCGCGAACCCTCGATCCGAATACAGGTATACAAAAAGTTGAACGAGGATCAATACGATATTAGAGTTCTTAAAAAAATTATTTTACATTTTTTTCAAACTTTTCAAAAAGTTCTTTTAGTAGTTCATTTTAAAGGCATTTTGCATTAAAACAATTTCAAAATAATCTTTTAATAAGGATAAAAGGATACGGCCTTTTGTTTTGCATTTGTAGCACAAAAGTGTATTTTCAGAGTTTAAGGCGTGTTCCTAAGAAACTATTTAACGCAATTTTTTTTTAAAATTTCTTTGAAAAACATAGTTTTTAGCGCATATTTGAATGAAAAGTATGTTCAGATTAATAATATACGAGTAGGATTTTGCTTGGCTCTTAAGAAGTATAAACAAAGAAAATCAGAAATAAATCAAAGAACCTTTACATCACCAGTATTTCATACTCATTTTGCTTTGAAACATAAATATGAACCGACTCAATAATTCATTCCACCTTCAAGCTCAGCAGCCAATATAATCGCCAATATGAATACATTTTCGCCCAATCCCAGCATGGTACGGAATAGACATTTCGCCTCACTTGGCGCCAATAACCCAGGCTCGGGTCAGACATTTGAGGTGTCCATATATATGCAAATCAGGAACACTGCGTCAGAATAATTTTGCGTTTGATGAGAGGCAGTATTTTTTAAAGTACAGCTATTCTTTTTAGGTTATTTTTTAAATGGTTTCTGTCAATATAATCGTGTACGTATATAAGAATTCTCTACATGCCGAATGACGTAAAAAAAATAACACACATCGAAGACGTTTTTTTTTTTTGTGTGACTAGAAGCAGTCATTGGATTTTTTTATGAGTAATAAAATACTAATATTTAATGAATGTGATATTTTTATTTCGGAACTTCTTTTAAGAGTTTGATTAATGTTTGATACATATCATGACATTAACTTAAGGTAGTTGAGCACCCAAAATTCTAAAATTTTTACTATTACTTTAATCTTTTCCAAATTTGGCGTAGTGATTTCAAATATAATGAACAATGCTTTTTGGGCATTTTTTTTTAATTAAATATAATTGATTTATTTTAAATGGTGTTTTTCAACTAAAAAAATTGGTTTACGCTAACACTTCTAGCATAAAAAGTTTTAAATTAATTTACCTGAAATTTTTTACAGATGCTATTTCAATATATATCTGTGCCATGAACCTCTAACATCTGCTGTAAATATATAAGTTTTTTTTAAATGTCCAAGTGTAAGTTAATCGAAAAAATCTTTTTTTGTGGTCAATTTATAACATTTTTTCTTAATAACTTCTTTTTTTGTAATCTGTATGTAACTCTAGAGGGTCATTGCATGCATCAGTTCAAAACGAAGAATTTAACACATAATTAATGTTTATAGGATGAAAATTCAATGTGGTAGACTTATTAGCGTAAACCTCTATTTTTAGTAGAAAAACAGCTAAAATAAACAGCTTAAAATAAATAAATTATATTTAAATAAAAAAATGCATAAATAGTATTATTCATTATATTTGAAATCACTATGCCAATTTTGGAAAAGATTAAAGTAATAGTAGAAATTTTAGAATTTCGGGTATTCGCCTACCTTAAGGTATCCAATAATCTTTTTTCAGCAAAAATCGACTTAAATATAAAAATTTGCCGCCTCGGTGGCTGAATGGTTAGTGTACTGGCCTTTGGAGCTGCTGAGGTCGGGTTCGAATCCCGGTCAGGCATGGATATTTGTACTTGTCAATAAATGTTGTTATTTGTCTACGTGTTTGTGTCGTCCTTTCTTTGTGTGTCTCCTGTGACTGTCCCTTCTGGCGAGCGGGGTAATGGGCTACATAGCCTACGCCCTTCCCTTCTAGAGGGCGCATTTGCATTCCATTCCATTCCAAATATAAAAATTTTGTTATCTGCATTTTAATATAAAAAAAGTTAAGTTTTGAACCAGAATCGTGTAAAACTATTAAGAATTAAATATTTTAAAACTATTTATATGCTTGTTACTATCTTGTTTTCGAAGTGTTTTCGATATAATACCACAAACTTTAGACTATAAATACATTTTGGGCACTTATACATTAATTATTTTAGTTCATGACCTACGGTTACGTTAGTATTACGGTTCACCTATGTAAAACAACTAAATAACTGTTTTGAAAGCGTAGGACATTCTTTTATTTAACATCGTCTTTTAAACCCCCAGCTGGTGAAATTTTCTTCAGAAAAAAAAGCACAGTGCGGGAAATATACTTTCTTTGTTGTGGTATAAACTTCTTGCATATTTACTAAGATGCCTCAACCATAATAGAAGAAAGTAATAAGTTCTATGTTTAAATATTATACATCGTCCCTTTTTCTATTCAAAATTCCGTAGGTTTCACTTCTGCTGTGATTCAGTGGATCTTTGTTTCACTCCTGGAGAGAAAACATGGTGTTAGGTTATGAGTATCTGACGTAACGTGGAGCTTTTAGCTTAGATTTTTAGTCTTCCGATTCAAAAATATCTCATATTTATGGCTGGCAAAGTTTCTGCAGATAAAAGTATAAACTAACCTCCTGCGAACTGGCGTCCCCATGTGGGGAAATTTTTTATAACCTCCCCACAAACAATTTACAAGTTAATTAGTTCCAAAATTGACCTGGTCCGATAGTAGAAGATCCAAATATCAGTTTCCAGCCGTTGATTACAGGTATCCATTACTTACTTAAAAAAATGAAGTTGAACGAGGTTCAATACGATATTAGAGTTCTTAAAAAATTTATTTTTTTCAAACATTTCAAAAAGTTATTTTTCTAGTTAATTTTAAAGGCATTTTGCACTAAAAACAATTTTAAAATAATATGTTAACAACAAAGCGACAGTTAAAAAGTAATATGCATTTATTGTGAAAATCACAAGAAAATACACAAAAAATACAAATTATTTAATTCGACATTTTTTTAAAAAAAAACTATACATAGAAGACCTTATTCCATGCACAATTTTGTGCATAATATATGTAGAACACAGGTAAAAAATTTCAAAATTCTCTTAATTAGCAAAAAAGCCTTAGGGATTTATTAATTACAAGAATTGAAAACGTGAAACAGAGAAAAAAAAGGTTGAAAGCAGACGAAATACTTATTCAAACCTATAGGAATGACTCCAGAAAATATTTAATAACTTTTTTTCTACAAAAGATATCATTATGAAACTTTCAGTAAATGTTCAGAAAGATATTGTAAATAATAAAAAGTAAAAACTGAAAATCGACATTTTGACCAATTTTTGGGTAATTCGTCCCCTTAAACATATATTTCCAGGAAAATAAGAAAACAAGAGGTTATTTAATTGAGTTATTCATATTCATCAAGCAGATGAGACAAGAGAGCTTAGGTTTTACCTTATATAGACGGACCAGAGGACATGGCCCGGCATTAAAAAATCCTGCTCCAGAAAGGAGGTAAGAAAAATTCATGTCGTATTTATTATGTTGCTCCAGTATGTCTCATGGGATGTCAAATTTTTGAAAATTGAGCATTTTTTTTTCTTTTGAAGTTTATATCTGAAGTAAAAGTTGTGTATATGTCAGGCTATACACTCTTAAAACAAAAGAGTGAAATCCACTCCAGTTGGAGAAGTGCATTTTCGACACCGTAAAGGCATGCATATTTACTCAGACTGAGTTAAAATCACTCGTTTGGAGTGATCCTGTCGGAGGTTTAACACACAAAGAATCCACTCCAAAAGGAGAACTGCATTTTCCAGTCTGGAGGAGTGAAATCCACTCAGACTGAGTTAAATTCGGAGTGTTTGTTTTAAGAGTGTAGGGAAGTAAACATTTTACAAACTTGGGATATATAAGAGTTGCTAAAAATTTTTTCTGCTTTCCCGTAAGAAGTCATATTCTGAATGCATTGGAATAAAAAAAATAGCTACTAGTAGTTAGCTTAGTTTAATTTTAATTATCGTCGCACTAGAGCTACATTAGGGCTATTGGCGACGGGCGTCGTATTTTAGAACCACGATCAAGTGACGAGCCGACACATGTTGGCACCCAATGCAATTGTTAAGGGCGACATCGTACGCAGCGCGATGGGACTTTGGAGCATATTTAACGTGCATTCCCTCTACACGGGGTATTATTCGTCGGGCATATTTTGGCTGCACGGGCAATTTATAGGTCGGCAGTAATTTTGCGATGCCCGGACCACTCGTACCTGGGACCTTCCACATGCAAGGCTAACGCCTAACCGACTGGGCTCCCCAGCCCACTAGTCTTTAGCAACATAAGAAGGATAAATAAGGCTTAAATAGCAAATTTAAACATCCAATTTTTCAATTCGGCTTAGTTAAAGGTTAGAAAATTTTAATCTTGAAAGGAAATTTCTCAACATTTACTTTCGGTGATTTAAAAGCAGTTTCGCTTATATTTCGGTTTTTAATCGTTTTCGTAACGCCATTTGCAGCTCAAAACATTACTCTCAAAAACTTGTTTTAAATGACTTCACTTATGGTGCAAATTAAAGCCAAAAGCACTGCTTCTTTTAGCTTCAATCTGTCAAGACGTCTTGTGCGCCAGGAATGTCGCTTTACATGTGACTCTGTTGTGGGGGTTCTATAATTGAAGAGTTTAGCGAAAGAACAGATATTTACAAACAAAAATTAGATTTTTGTGTCAATTAAAATATAACTAACTTCTTAAAGGATAACAATTTTACCCCTTTTCATAAACTTTAAGAAGCACATTTTTTTTACCTCATGTAGTGCCGTTTTTAAAGTATATAATTGCAAACGAAAAACATGAAAGCACGTTTTCTCGTTTTCGAATTTTTGTCACTTAGCACATTTTCCCACTAAACTCTTCATATGCTTCAGGAGTGAAATAACTTCTCTATATTAAAAAGTACAACAATTTAGTGGGGAATTTAACAGGAATTTAATGCATTTGAAATGTGAAAATTTAGTGGAAATGGCTCCGTTGCCAGTTTGAAACGAAACCGTTGCTTTGACGCATTTTCTTTTGCAATGTACAGGGTGGATATAAAATAACGCTCGCTATTCTGAGCGGTATGTAGCTTTAAGGGGTCTAAGGAGTCTTAAAAATGTGCAAAGAAGATACTACAAAGCAAAGTTTGATCTTTCATGTCGTTTTTGAACTACTGAATGTATAAGTATAATTTTTTTATATGTTTTATAATAAATAAATCTTGTAGAATTACAAGTTTTAAAATTTATGAAACTTTAGCCAAAACTAAAATAAATGATATTAAACATGAAGGTACTTGAACACACTGTGATTAGGCTTGCGCGGCAAATTGTGAGGTCAAAATTGAAAAAATGAATAAGAACAGGACTTTATATTGTACAAATATGTACTGGCTAGGACTTATACCTAAATTCTCAGCTCAATTTCAATTAGAAATTATTTTTTTTAAAATTTAAAATCAAAATTTTTAATTTTTTAATAATTTTTTTAGAAAAAAGTTCTTAAAATATTTTCTAATTAAAATTGAGCTGAGAATTTAGGTATAAGTCCTAGTCTGTACATATTTGTACAATATAAAGTCATTTTCTTGGTCATTTTTTCAATTTTGACCTCAAAATTTGCCGCGCAAGACTAATCACACTGTGTTCAAATAGCTTCATGTTTAATATCATTTATTTTAGTTTTGGCTAAAGTTTCATACATTTTAAAACTTGTTTTATAATAAATAAATCTTGTAGATGTATATATAAAAAAATTATACTTATGCATTGAGTAGTTCAAAAATTACAAGAGAGATCAAACTATGCTATGTAGTATCTTCTTTGCACATTTTTAAGACTCCTGTGACCCCTTAATGAATAATCCAAATGCAAAAAACTTTGAGACACTAGTCAAGAAGGGGGGCAAAAGAATGGAATCAAAAAGCAAACTTGTCACTTGACCAGGGTTCTAAATTACGAGGCGTAATTGGATGTGTTCGCCGTAATTGGCCATAATTGGCTGCGCCTCGTAATTTAGAACCTTGGTCAAGAGACGAGTTTCTCTTTTATGATTCCATTCTTTTTCGAAAAAAAAACTTGTCTTTTGATCAGAGTTCTAAATTACGCGGCGTAATTGGCGTAATTAGCTGTGTTGGCCGTAATTGGCCATAATTGACGACGCCTCGTAATTTCAAGCCTGGTAAAGAGACGCGTTTATTTTTATTATTATTTTTTAGGATTTCATCTTTTTTATGATTCCATTCTTTTCCCCTATTCTTGATTAGTAAGTGTAACAATTTTTGATGCATTTGGATTATTCATTCAAGCCACTTCTCAGACCACTCCGAATAGCGAGAGTTATTTTATAACCACCCTGTACAAATAAATGCATAATAATACATAAACTCAATATAATATTCCAGTGAAAAGTTACTGTTGTGTTTAAAGTTTTATGAAAGAAAAAAGTTTCATCCAAATGTAAAAAAAGAATAAATCTTAATTTTCAGAAAATTATTTTCTATGACTATGTGGCATGTAGAAGATATATGGAGGGCCAATTTGGCTTGGATTCTCTCGGCAAAATTAAATCTCGGCCTACTTTAACATCCACAGATAGCTCAGATTCATTTTAATCTGCGTGTCAAAATTGGTGGCGAGAGTCGCTTAGATAACGACACAAAAAATGGCTCTCAGTTCTGGGGGATTTGCCAAGTCTGCAAAGGCTTGACCGCCAATGTTGCAGCCCCATTAGAGAAAATAAAAGAAAATTATTACTTAAATATATTATGACGAATTAAAGAGAGTTTTATGGCTATCTTTTATGTTTAATGATTCACAGTATTTTTTGTTTTAAAAATAATTAAAGCTGAGATAAATTTTTTTTTTGTAATAATCCTTTCAACTCAGTGAGAAAGAAATACAAATAACGCGCATTAATATTAAAAAAATCATATTAGATAATTTAATAATTTTAATTTTAAAATGTTTCTCGAAGTAATTTTCCACAAAAATCACAACTTCGTTGTTAAAAAATAAAATTCAATTACAAATATGCAACATGTAATTAAAGTTCATAAATTCTCATCAAAAAGAATATCTAATAATAAACTCTTAATTTTATCGCCAAAAAATAAGGGACGTTGTTATTAAATAAGGGATTTTCAGCAAAGGCGTACTTTTAGACCCAAAGAAAACTTCCGAATTTCCTAAGTTAAGACGATACATAAATTACTTTCTACTCTAGTCTTTGGAAATTAAGAAAAGGCGATGGGCCTTTACGAGAGGGCTTAAGGGCTAATTTGTCTTGTAAATTGAGGAAAAATGTTGCATGTTGAAGAAACAAGAGACAACTAAGTAGTCTTTAAGTAGTAGTTCTAACCAAAAAATTTTTTTGTGAAGATCTATTTGCTTGTTTTATCGAAGCCTTCTTTTTGAATTTTGTACGCTATTTTTTATCGACGGATATAAAAGGACTAAATTTTGACTGATTATAAAAAATAATACGTTTACATAGACACATTTAAAACATTTTTTAAGAGATGGATTAAAATTACAATTGAAAAATTGGGAAATTAAAATCGATTTTCGTATTTTCGTAACCCGATTTCAATTTAAACTCAATAAATTTCAACTAAATAAAAGAAATCACCCTATAATCCCATGGCCTTCAATCTATAACCTCTTAAAAAACCTTATTATGACGTGGACCAAATTCTAGAAACTCATATGCAAAATTCGAAGGCATTAGTTCTCTTACTTCAAATTGTACAGTGGTGTCAGACAGACGGTCAGACAGTCTGACCAATGTTGGAAAATCACTTTTTTAGAATCAGCATCCTCCAAAATATGCAAAAGCATACAAAATCTTCCCTTTGGATTGTCGGCCCTAACTTATTACTTTCTTAACCTTAAATTTCAGATTTGGTAATTGAAAGTTAAATTTTTTTTTGTCGAATTTGGTATATAAAATTTTTCCTTTTTAATTCAGGTAATCTTAACTAATAAATTTAACTCATAAATATTCTTTAAATTAATATATTGCTTTCAAACGGTATTGAACATTTTGTATGATGAAACACCTAAAATACATATTTTAAAATAGCATTAATCTTTAGCATTTTTAGATTTAACTCTTCTCTAGTGTTTTAACAACTAGATTTTTCAGTTAATAATATAAAATGGAATCCAGATTTCTCTGAAATTATTCGCTATTCAAAATTTATGATTAAAAAAAAGATAGAACCTATGTGTATTGTATAAATTTTTAAACCAATTCAAAGCCGTATTGAAAACGAAATATATATTTATCTTATGATTGAAAATGGAATTTAGAGAATAAAAATATGCACACTCCTTGCAAAAGGTTTCGATTGAACATTCAGTTTCTCAGAATAAAGCTTAATTTGAACCAGATACAAAGCAATGCCATGAAAAAAATCATGATAAAATGCTTCCTCAAGTTTGAAGCTGAATTTTCGAAATTTGAATGTAACTGAAAAGCAGAAGTAAATCGAATTTCAAATATGAAAAGACATTATCTGTGGGTATTTTTAAAATTTAAAGCAAAATGTAATTTGAATAATATTTTAAAATTAATTATTATTTGAATTAACCTCGTACTGGAGCCATACATTGTGAGAATCGTAATTTATTTTTAAACTTCACGAAAGTTGGAAGGTTTTCAGATTTAAAAAAAATCATTTCGACAAAACCCTTAGAAGTGGGGAAAAATAATGCCATATTCGTTTTTATCTTTAAACACTACTTACGAAAGAAACGATTAACTTTTAAAAAAAAAAGGTAGACAACGGTAACTGTCACCTGGAACCACTTTTATCAAAAATTATGCACCTTAGAAAAAAAACGAAACACGGTATTTATTTTGGATTTAAACTTAAGGACTTCAAGTCGATTATAATCGACTATATCGATTATATCGGTCGACTATATAGCTACTGTAATCGGTTAAAATCGACTATATTTATTAATTTCCTTAAGAAATTAAATTAATATACTTAGTCGTTTGCAGAAATAAAAGGGTTAAGAAACACATATAAAAAAAACGTTCAAAACAAAAACTTGTGTTTCGATTTCGAGCATTTCTTTGACGCATCTATGGATACCTTAAAGAAGAGATCTGTTAGAGAGAAACTAATTTTTTTATTTAGAATTAACGACCCAATATAACTTAACTTAGTTCTAATATTCTAGGCACCCTAACATCTGTTGCCCTGGCGTTACGAAAAAAAAAGGGGTTTCAATTTTGGTAACTACCATACTGGATATTATATTGAATTCTGCAAACACGCGGAAGTGTTGTTTTACTTTTAATAAAAAACCTTTTTTTATTATGCATTTAAAAACCGTTTATCATCAAATAATAATACTTAATGCCTTCTAAACTATTCAATTAGCGGCTCAGTAGCTGAGAGGTATTAACCTCATAAGCAAAAGTCTGATTGTTCGAGCCTCGACCAAGTCGTCAGATTTTCTGGATGGAAAATTCGGGAGCACGCATGTCATATAATTATTAGGCATGTAAAATATCCCTTGAGTACCCATTTGGCTTAGGTTCTCTCATCAAAATTAAATATCGACATACTTTAACATCCACGCAGAGCTCAGATTCGCTCTTATCTCAGGGTCAAAATTGGTAGTGAGAGTCGCCTAGGTGGTGCCGCAAAAATTTCTCTCAGTTCTGAGGAATATGTCGAGTCTGCAAAAAGCATAGCCGTCATTAAAGCAGCGCCATTGAAAAAAAACTATTCAAGCAATTTTCTCATGTACTCTAGACCAATAATCTATTTAAGATAATTAAACAAACCACCGTTTTCCAAAATAACATGTTACAGATTAAATTCAGCGCACTATTTATGAATGATAAATTAAGGAAGCCCATTCGAGAAGCTTATCTTAGCAATTAACAAACTGGCCTCATGCCTACCAATCTCGCCAAATCACGTCACATTTTGTAAATCCGCCATTAATATAACTGTAACCAATCCATTAAGCATAATTATTAACTCGAACAGTGTTTTCAAACGAAGCTTGGATAATTATATGCCTATTACAAACCACCGAAAATAAACCCAAAACAAAATTTTCCAATCTTGTATTCGCCAACAGTGCTTTTTTATTATGCACTTTCCATGTCTTTTACTCTGAACATGAAACTGTACAAGAATGAAACAACTGTAACTGGTATTCGATTCAGTTAATCAAAATTAGTTTGTAATTAGTGGTCTTAGTATATGTGTTCATAGCTTATTTACTACATGATGCTTGCCTGCAACAATTTTAAATAGAGCTGCAACAATGTTTTTAAAAAAAACATCCATTGTTGACATAAAAAAATTAAATTAGACAACAATGCAAGGCTAAACTAAATTTCAACAATATACTATGTGTTCATTGCTTATTTACTACATGATGTTTGCCTACCACAATTTGAAATACAACTGAAACATTGTTTTAAAACAACATCCATTGTTGACATAAAATAATTAAATAAGACAACAATGCAAGACTAAAATTAATTTCAACAATATATGTGTTCAGAGCTAATTTACTATATGATGTTTGCCTGCAATAACTTGAAATAGAACTGCAACAATGTTTAAAAAAGACACATTCATTGTTGACATAAAATAATTAAATCAGACAACAATGCAAGACTGGAACAAATTTTAACAATGTTATAAAGTAACAGCAAGTTAATTTAACACAGTTACACTTTAACAAAACAATTGATACGTTTAATCTTTCGTAGGAAAAATTAAAGATGCACCAGTCCTCTCTACACGGCATACTTTAAATCCACTGCATAAGAGATCTTTAATTTAAATACTGCTCTTTAATTTAAATACTGATCTTTAATTTAAATACTGCTTTTATACATATTTTTTTACTAAATTTCCATACTTGATAATTTGCCTGATCAGAATGTTATATTAGTTGTTATACTAATTTAGATCTCAATGAAAATTATAGATTAAACAGAATGAAAGTGTAGATTTTTTAAATGACGTTATATTAAATGTAATATGGGTTTCTTATAGCTATGATGAGTTAACTTTATGATCAAGGCGATAACATAAGTTAGGGTCAAAATTAAGATGGCTACGGTGTAACCGTTTTATATAATTCCTTTATGGTATAAATGATTAAAACGTTTCTCTTCAACATAAAGCGACAATGAATTCGATGTTCTTCGATGTTCCTGATAAGTTTTACTCAATTCAGTTAAGCTTCCTTTTCTGCAACCTATCACAATAGGTAACTCATTTATAACCATACTAGCTTTATGAACCCGGCGTTGCACGGGTGTACCTTCAATAACTGTCCTTTTTTTGTACAGCTAAAAGTGTAATGGAAGGTCTGTTCACAGGTGACTTTTGACAAGCTTTAAAATTTTACAATTTAAATAAACAGTACCTAATCAAATTAAATTTAACTGGAATGTTCAATGTGTAATTTAATTTAATTGATCGCAATTTAATTATCGAGTTGCATGAAATATGAAGTGGAATGCTGCCCAGATCTGGGAATTTTCGTTGCTTGGCAAAGTAATACAAATCCATATTACATAAATTATTTTGGGCAAAAAATATCAGTTGCATGTTTGTCAAAATGATGGCATTAATCATTCGATGATTACCATCCACTGTTGCCAGACGAGAATGAAAATGAGGCAGGGGGTCATCATTCCGGACATTAAATGTTCGAATGAAGTGGCACTCAACAATTAATTCCACTGGGTACCGGTCGAATGGAACGCCACAAAAAGAACAAAAAAATTACGATTTGCGGTGGAACTTGGCCAAAAGGAGTTCCAAAGGAATTATTAATGGATATGGCGTAACACTCATTTTCACATATTCCCCGCAAATGAGAGCGATTTCTTTTGTAGTATAAAATGACTCATTCCGAACAAGAGGCGGATAGTATGACGTCAAAGAGCGCTTTCCTGGCCTTCTTATAGTTAAGTCGGCCGTGGTATTAAATAAGTTTATTTATTTTAAAAGATAACAAACTACGTAGAAAATGCTATGGGAAGTGACTAAGTGACAGATACTTTCCCAAGCATACGTATATATAGGAATTTTAAATGATTGACAATGACAAATGACAGTGATTGCGCCCTCTAGAATTGAGAAGGGTTACGATATGATGCCTTTGTTTGGATTTGGACCTAGGTGTACTAAATTTTATGACCATCCATTTTCAAATGTTTAATAAGAATTTGTTCTCACGTAAATAAGATTTATTTCTGTAATATTTACGGTAAAAAAAGTACTAAAACTTTTTTCTCTACTCATGTTCGAAAGCTGATTATCCCAGTCAGTTAAGAGGTGTCGGATGGTTCGATCTTGCCCACGTAAATTTTACTAAATTTAAGGAAATTTTCTAAGGAACTTTTTGAGATATTATGACTTTGATTTAACTGAGAATATTTTAAAGTGTAAAAAAATACTTTTGGTAGTGATTTTTTTTTAAATATGCATTAAAAAAACATATATAAAGTTATATAAATTTTTCTTGTGCGAGATATTTAAAAATCCCCTGTTTAAATAAAAGAGTAGTGAGTAAGGAATAAAGTATAAAAAAGTTCATAATGATATCTCATATAATTGATGAAATAAGTGTTCCTAGAGTTATGACAATTAACATGGGCGATCATCTGACTGATCTTAGGGCGCTCGCCTAGTATGCGAAAGATTCCAAGATTTTTCATTGTTTTTATTATAATCAGGGGTTTTATTGAAACACTTCACTTCTAACAGTTTCTTAGAAATTAGTTCAATTTTCAATATTTTTCAAAAGTTAATTTTAAATTATTTATATTTTTCTATAAATTAGCTATATAAATTATTAATTAATAAATTACAACTTTGAAGAGAACTTTGTAGAGTGCGAATTTTGAAACTACATGCTTAAATGATGAATTTCGTTTTGATACTTGACATTCAATGGGTGGATATGAGGTTCTAACAGTCGAATCAATTAGAACTAGGTTGTTACACTCATAATACCCATTAAATTGCAAGGTAATCACTGGTCCAATTTTATAGATTGAATAAAATTATGTAATAAATTTTACATCATTAAAGTCACACCTTAGTATTTTGAATGTCTTAACATATTACGGAGATAAACAAAAAATTCGTTAACACTGACATTAATTGAACAAGTTCAATTATTCCACATTTTCCGGTTCCCTATTAAAATTCTTTGCATGCAGTTCCCAATCCTTAATTATTTTGTTTTAAAACAACTTTCAAGCCATCGATTCCAAGTAGATAAAAATAATAGAAAATCGATTTTCCAATCATTGTATCATTACTCAAATAAATCGATTGTTAAGTATGTTCTGTAATCTAAAACATTAATGGGGCATCTGAATGGTCAGGAAGCTAGTCATGTAGTCATAACAAGGTCCCGGGTTTGAATCCCGGCATTATGGGTACGGATATTTGTTTTCGTGTGTTTGTCTGCGGTTGTACCCAGTACAATGTGACATACGTGTTTGTTATATTAGCGGGTTCCATGGTCTCGGAGAAGCACACGATGGTTCCAATAGTTTGCCTTAGGTGCCCACTCAGGCGTCAACCTCATCTCTTGACTGGGGTTATAGATTTCGAGGCGTCATTTTTCTCGATTAACAGATTCGCTGCCACTAAACCATCGATAGAGTCTTCATCGATAGAGGCTGATGAAGTAGAAAAAACATCCTGTTTTTTTTTTAAAACCTGTTCGTTACAATGGCAATAAAATAGCTGTTCATTTTTGAACAAGTACAAATCTTAGTTTGAGATCGTAAAATAGCAAGGTTAGGTTGAATTAAAGTCACTAACTAAAGCTACACGATAGCTACCTAGTCGTAAAAATACAAGGAAATGTTCCTGGCCTTTTCCAACCGGATAACTCATCATCTGTCACTAATAATTGAATTGAAAGCCAATTACCAGATTTGCTTCAGTGATTAACTTTTCGACTAAGAAACAATCAATAAATTTTCCTAATTCTTATTTTGGGTAGTTTTTTTTTGAAAAAATTAAACAGACTATTTGCATTTTTTTATAGCTATTGTTGAATAACAAACTGAATCACTTTACGAAATGCAGTATGTCATATGTCTGGTCGCCCTACACTTGAGACGAAGGATTTAACTTCCTCGTAATTTTAAATAGAATGCCCTCTTTCAAATCACCAAGTATTATTCCAAGCACAGAAGGATTTGTTGCAAAAGTTACAAATGAACTTGAACTCATAAGAACGGTTGGCGAAATGGTTCTATGAATTTCATCAGAATGTGCTGTTTTCGGTGAATCGGAACCACGCGACTCCTCAGGGAGTCAGTGGCATCCAACGTGTGAAAGTTGCACAGAGACTAGAAATAGACAATTGAAAAACAAATAACCTAACCTAATTTAACATAAATTATGAGTTCAGGGGAGAAAATCTCTTGATTGATAGGAATATTCCCATATTCAGGTCTGCTTGGTGGACATTAGCGACCCAGGATACTGATTTATCCCTTAGTTCTGTTTTAATTTTGATGCGAGTACCACACTTACCTGTAGCATTTGTAGTTTGAGGTATGAAAGTGGGTGACTGCCAGACAGACAGACGGACTGAACGATTATAATACCCTCTACTTTTTAAGCTATAAACGTAGTGTGGAAGCTAAAAAAAACATAAATTACGTTGTGCAATGAATTCTACGCATATGGATCACTATAACGAAGAGGCTATTAGTTTTAGTTTAAATTATCGTCGCACTAGAGCTACACGAGGGCTATTGGTGACGGGCGTCGTATTTTCGAACTACAGTCAAGTGACGAGCCGTCACCTGAGTATTCACCCAACGCAATCATTAAGGGTAACATCGTGCGCGCGTACGCAGCGTTGGGACTTTTGAGAATATTTAACGTGCACTACCGCCACACGGAGTATTATTCGTCGTATATTTTTGGCTGCACTGGCCATTTATAGGTCGGCAGTAATTTTGGCGATGCCCGGACCTGAACCTGGGACCTTCCGCATGCTAGGCGAATGCCTAACTGACTTTGATCCCCAGCCCCACAAGGAGGCTAGAGTAAAGGGACATCGGAAGTGCACCGATACTTTGTTCCATGGCAGATGTAACGTATAACATTCCCATGCACACAGTTTAAGGGGTCATAGGAGTCTTAAAAATGTGCAAAGAAGGAACTACAAAGCATAGTTTGATCTTCTTTCATGTAATTTTTTAACTACTCAATATAAAATTTATACAAGTATAAATTTTTTATATGTAATTCTACAAGATTTATTTAATATAAAACAAATTTTAAAATTTATGAAACTTTAGCCAAAACTAAAATAAATGATATCTATATACATAAATGGCGACTTCTGTTTGTGTGTTTGTCTGTATAGGACGCAAAAACTTTTGAACCACGCAACAGATCGTCACGAAATTTGGCACAAAAATTCATCTAATCTCCAGAACAAACATAGGCTAAGAATTTTTCGAATCGGACCATTCCTTCTATCGTTTTCGAACGTTTTAAGAGAAAAAATACACCACTTTCGCTCAAATCCGATAATTTTTTCTCTTTCGTGATGCCATCAGGCAGAAATATTTAAATAAAACTTTTTAGAAAACAATTGAAATTGAAAATGTTTAATTTATTTAATATTTGTTCATTGCCTTCAGAAACTAGATTAATAATTTGAAAAAATAATTGATATGTTTTAAAAGTGATGTATTCCTACCAGTCTCCATTCTATTATTTTATTGTGCCTATAATTATAATTATGAATTTTTTAAAAGCATAGTTAAGATTATGCTGAACTATGTTGCTTTTTGAAAGTCATTGCACCACAGATGCATATTATGGTTTTATGTCTTATTTTTTTCGCCAAATACTTTGCCAAACTCGCCAAGTTATTACAAAAAACGTACCAAATGAGCAATTTTTTTTAATGCTGGTTGTGCGAAGTTCATTGCACGAGAACTGAATGGGTGTGTTGTTAGACATATCTTTTCCTCGCCAAATTCGCAAAAAAGTGCTAAATGAGCTAAAAAATGTTTATTCGGGAAAGTACGATGACTTCATCGGTGAATTTTCTAGCGTTTTTTAAATTTTGATTTTTTAATGTAATATAAGTAGTTGGATTCTGTACTTTAATAACGAACGGTATCAGCAACATAAGCTTATTAGAAAGCAAATAAACTTATAAAAACATGCAAATCGTTTGCTGTTTGCTGGAGTAGCTTATTTTTAATTCTTGCTGATTATTTTTTACATAAATATGTATTCTCTTTAATTTGAGCTTCTTATCAAAGGTATTTTTGAAATTAATAATAATCTTTTCTATATCCAAGATGGGTAATTAAATTGAAAAAAATGTTGGTTTATCTTCATTTCTTATGTAACTCAAATGAAAGAATAAATAGTTAAATTGACTATTAAATTATTTTTTCACCTCTACCCGTGCAACGTCGGGTATAACAGCTAGTTAAACATAAAGCTACTTGAACACATTGTGATTAGGCTTGCGCGGCAAATTGTGAGGTCAAAATTGAAACAATGACCATGAAAATGACTTTATATTGCACAAATATGTACAAACAAAGACTGATACCTAAATTCTCAGCTCAATTTTAATTAGAAATTAATAGAATTACATATAAAAAGATTATACTTGTATATTGAGTAGTTAAAAAATTACATGAAAGACCAAACTATACTTTGCAGTACCTTCTTTGTACATTTTTAAGACTCCTATAACCCCTTAAATATCAGTGGAATATTTGGTCCAGTAATCCGTTTATAGGACGTCAAAGCGCCAAGAACAGACCCTGATAAAGTAACATCTTCCATAGCAGCCCTTTCAATTGAGTTGGCTGATAGTCATTCGTACTTATCGTAGGCTATTATAAGATTTAGCAGATTTGAAAAAAAAAAAAAAAAAATGCGACATTTACACGATAAACATTTGTTTTCGCTAAAATGTCTAGACAAATGTAATTATGAAATGGTAGACTATAAGTTGAAAAATTAGCTCTTGACAATTTTCTAAAATTAGGTTATTTTAAAGAATTAATTAAAAATATAACTTGTAGTTAGAAAAGCGAAAATTTTTATTAGAATTAATGAAATTTATTAAACTTTATTGTAAATAAATTTATCTTCATTAAAAGGCTCAACTAATTGTAACTTTACTTTTTGCACATATTTTTCATTTATAACTAATACTTTAACGTTGAAAACGCTATTTTCAATTAATGTCTGCCACCACTTCAAATGCAATTTAAAAGCCTTAAGTAATCGGGTTTGAAAGTACTTACTAAATTATTTTTGGAACAATAAATATAAAAATTTAAATTCCTTTATTTGGAATAAAAAGAACTAGAACAGTGTACTTTTCTGTTTTTTAATACTTACTTAAATTCTTATAATTACATTGATGCAGACATACGGAAAAAATAAACATCAAATTTAGTATCTGATTAGTATAACTTCCTAACAAAAACAAATTATTAAGATATTACTAGCAGATTTTAAATCAAAACAGACAGTTAAAGGACTGATAAGCAGACGGATGGAAAAGCGTACAGACAGGTGGACAAAAGTCGAACAAAGTATAAAAAGTAAATTTTTGATGTTATAACATTTTATCAAAAAATATCGGACTGCTAGAACCTAATTTATATCAGACATCTTATTAATTGATTACATCTTATTAATGACTTATAGACAGACGGGCGGAAAATCGCACTTACAGACGGAAGAAATTAAAAGATGGGTCAAATAAATATTTTTTTTTTTAAATTCGTACGAATATAAAAGATATACTTAATTTGTAACTTTTTGGAACTTTGGAATTTTCAGCAACACTCAAAATACTAAAAAAAATGTATAATTTATAAATTTACAAAATCTTTAAATTCAAAGTGTGGAAAAGTCATCTAAAATCTACTACAGACGAAACTTACAAATAACTGCAAAAATGAGGTTTTAATTTTAAATCTGCTGAATCGATTGTCACTCGGAGCGTTAAAAGAGCTAAATTCAGAATCCTCCGGCTAAAAAGTTACAATTTTAACACAGCAGAAAAAATGAGGTAGTGATAATAAGACACATCTAGAAAAGCATATCCGGTCTAAGAATGAATATAGTGTCTAAATTCAAATGATTAACTGCGATTTACTTAAGCTAGTTTTTTTTTTAGTTTGCTTCAGTTAAGAATTAATTTGATATAGGAGGATCAGAGGAGTTGTTACTTATCAAAAATATTTCATCTTAATGAGTACTTACATTATAGATAATTTCATTTAATTAAACTAATACTTTAAGAATTACGTAAAATTTAACTATAAAAACATTTTAAATTCAGAATTCAATAAACTATAAAAAGAAAAGCAGTGTAATTAATGAAGATATGATGATACGTAACGAAAAGGCAATATCCGATTGAAGACGAAATAGTTTTGCAAAACTCAGTTGATTAATTTCATTTCCTTGAAATTACTTTTTTTATTTCTATGTTAATAACGAAGTTCCATTGACGAGTAATTTTTTTTTGTCTCTAAGGTGTCTAAATTTTAGTAGTTTAGTTTATTAAGTTTTAATAATTATTTTTAACGTTTGCCCAAAAGTTCCTGCATCATTGCTTTTCTACTGAAATTGTACACTAAAGGTGAAACAAGTTCTACAGATCACGAAATTCTTAATTCGTTAAAATAGTTAATTGCATATAAATAGTCAATTTCAAAACTCAGGTGATTAATTAAGTTTCATTGGAATTACTTTTTATTTCTATGTTAATAAGGAAGTACCATGGAAGAGTAATTTTTTTTCTCTAAAGTGTCTTAATTTTAGTAGTTTATATTGTCTTGCTGTTTAGTAGTTTAAAAGTCCTTGCATCATTGCTTTTCTGCTGAAAATGTACATTAAAGGTAAAACAAGTTCTACAGATCTCGAAATTCTTAATGCGTTACAATGGTTAATTGCAGAACTCAGCCGATTAATTTAACTTCAGTGAAATTACTTTTTATTTCCTTGTTAATAAGGAAGTACCATGGACGAGTAATTTTTTTTGCCTCTAAAGTGTCTAAATTTAAGTAGTTTAGTTTATAGTTTTTAAACATTATTTTTAACGTTTTGCCCAAAAGTCCCTGCATCATTGCTTTTCTGCTGAAAATGTACATTAAAGGTAAAACAAGTTCTACAGATCTCGAAATTCTTAATCCGTTACAATAGTTAATTGCATAGAAATAGTCAATTGCAAAACTCAGCTGATTATTTTAGTTTCATTGAAATTACTTTTTTATTTCTATGTTAATAAGGAAGTACCATGGACGAGTAATTTTTGTTCTCTAAAGTGTCTAAATTTTAGTAGTTTATATAGTTTTGCAGTATAGTAGTTTAAAAGTTCTTGCATCATTGCTTTTCTGCTGAAAATGTACATTAAAGGTAATACAAGTTCTACAGATCTCGAAATTCTTAATGCGTTACAATAGTTAATTGCAGAACTCAGCCGATTAATTTAATTTCAGTGAAATTACTTTTTTATTTCTTTGTTAATAAGGAAGTACCGACGAGTATTTTTTTTTGTCTCTAAAGTGTCTAAATTTTAGTAGTTTAGTTTATAGTTTTTAAACATTATTTTTAACGTTTTGCCCAAAAGTTCCTGCATCATTGCTTTTCTGCTGAAAGTGTAGGGGAGATCCGTGTACCTAGGGCCGGATTTTTTCGATCCTCAAAAACAAAGCCACTAAATTATTTAAAAATGTAAAATTGGTATGCACACATCATTACACTAATTACTATTCATTTGGCATTAACAAAAATACTTAAAATAATATATTCTTTTAAATATGAGTTTTTAAAAAAAACTTCATGAATGGCCCCAGGTACAAGACATCAATGTACCTAGGGCCAGTAGCTTGTGTACCTAGGGCCAGTCCTTATATAAACTCAGGTTTTCATTTCTAGGAATAAAAAACACTTATATACATACAGGAATTTTATAAAAGAAATGATTAAAGGTATTACATTCATTTTTCATGCAGTTATGTTGCAACAGTCCAAGTTATTTATGAATTACAAGAATTTCATTTCACATCATAATTAAAAAAACCGGTTCCAAAAGTGAGCTGCAAACATTTCCGCTCTGAAGCACCAACTGATTGTGGTTTGGGTAATTTAAACACTATATTGCTATTATCAGTTTCATAGATTTCATTCTTATCATAGATAAATTTATTTGATGTGCAATACTTTTTTGGATATTTAATGCTATAGTGTTCCCCTGCAACATCTATTATTTCAGCCACATAAAAATGTTCAGATTTTTTGCCTTGTAACTTTGTTAAACAAAAATCTCCCTTCTCAAACAAGAATCACTCATAGTAACAACTATAGAACTTGCATCATCAGTGGAACTGGAATCAGAACACTGTACAATGTCTGATAATTCTTCGGATGACGTTTCCTCAATTTCAATTACAGGTTTTTTTCACAATTTATGCTTTTTTTGGCTTTTCTATTCGCAAGTTGTTCTTCAATTTCTTTCTTTTCTGGAGTGCCTGTCAGAATTCTGCATCTGCCTGGTTTTCTGCCACCTCTCTTGGACCTAGTTGTACCTAGGGCCATGGACCTAGGTACAATGCAACTATGTGGCCCTAGGTACAAGATTTGATAATTTTATACAAAATGTCATCCACAGAAAAACCCACATGGAGAGGAGACTTATTAATTATCTCATTTAGAACTCAATATTACACATAAAATTATACACTGGAACTCAACTGAAAAAAATATACCTGCCTTTGTCAAACAACAAAATTGATGAGCTTCAGAATTTTACTTTAGGGCATACAAAACTGTTTTTCACTTATAAGTTTCCAAAGCCTTATCCGCCAAAGTTTAAAAGTGGCTGCCAAAACAAAAGTTGGTGTTGCCACTCTCCACCCTTAATTACAAAACTTAGAACAAAATATTATTTAAATACGGTAGGGTGGCCCTAGGTACATGGTGGCCCTAGGTACACAGATCTCCCCTACATAAAAGGTAAAACAAGTTCTACAGATCTCGAATTTCTTAATGCGTTAAAGAAGAAATCAAACATTTTTTTAAGAAAATATATAATGACTAATGAGCATTACTGGCTTGTAACGATATATATTTATAAGATACAACGAATGTATCGTATCATGTAATTCTCAATTCATTTATTAATTCTTATTTACGTAAAAACAAATTCTTAACAAAATATTGAAAATGGCTTTGACATAAAATTTAGTACACCTTGTCCAAATCCAAATAACGCATCACATAGTACGAATTTACAATTAATTATCAATTTAAAATCCTTTATATAAGTGAGCTCGGGATCTGTATCTGTCACTTAGAACCACTTCTCATTACATTTTCTCCGTAATTTGTTATCTTTCAAAATAAATAAACGTATTTAAGAAAAGCTAATAAAGAGATCGTATTAAAAAAATCATTTTATAGTACAATTTTAGCTTTTACATATTTGATTTAAAATCAGTTTTTAATAAAAAAAAATTCTTGGTGTGACTCATATTTCTAAAATTCAAAGTTGATAACTTTGCAAAATAAAGTAATTTTTTCCCCGATACAATCAAGCCACTAGTTAATTTCAACCCCAATAAATATAATAATTTTCAAGGATAAATGATCCTGAAAAAAATGTCATCTTTTCTAATATTTGTTATGTTTCTATAATAAATTTCCTAATGAAATTCGGAATAATATATTCAAACTGTTTCTTTGTTACACCAAAATTTTATGTTGCAATCCAATTTCGGCCCGCAAAAGAAGACGATGAACAGATGATTTAATCTTCTGGATAATTTTTACATTTAGCGTGTTTCCATAATGAAGAAAAGAAAGGAATGCAAGAAACCAAAATGAATGTAAATTAGGAATGTTTACTTTAGCTCTATGTTCTTAAATCAGACACATTACAACGCTAACAAGAAAGTAAAGTTTTTTTTTAAAGCACTTTAATTGTATTATTGTTGTAAAGTATGTTTAGTTTCTTAATTAGCAACAAGAGATATTGTCTTTCGTGATATGCATTGTTGGAAGCTAACAATGTTAATTATACTGCTTTGTCTTAAATAAGGAAAGATTTCTTATTTTTGAATCATAACAAGTTAAATATTCAACAACTTAGTTTTATTTGCGTAACATTTAAGCCACATAAACGTGTCGTAAGGAATCATTTAAGTTTACATAAAAAATGAATACTTATGATAATGAGAAGAGTTACTATAGCCAATTCAATTCTTCGCACTCAAATTGGCTTTGTTATTTTAAGAACCGAGTAGAATCCTACACGTATATTCTTATATACATAATCCAAACATACTTTTCATACAAATGTGTACAAAAAAGTATCATTCGCAAATAAATTTTTTAAAAAATAATGAAATTTTTTAAAAATAATGATTTTTTCTAAATTTCGTGTTGTCATATATTGTTTTATTTAATTTAGATGTTAAGAGTAGTTTACCAGTATAACATCTAGAAACCTGGCGTGAACCGTGTGCGGATTCGATTCCCACCTTCGCCCTGGGTGTACTTTCTCTCTCTGTGTCAGTAAGAAATCCTTTATATGTCCATCTTACTTGACGAAGGTTTATAAGTGGGTCTCTGATCAAGAACACAAGCCGGAAATACCAATGCCGTCTTTACCATAGGGGCACACGGGGCCCGTGCCCAGGGCCCTCATTCTCAGGGGGCCCCGAAGGACCTGCAATTTCTACCACACATTTATTCTCAAAGCATATTTGTCGGGCACATTACACTTTTTTCAGAAATCAGTAATCTTATCAGAAGGTATATACGCTATCCCTCCGATTCCAAAGTCAAGCTGCACCGTCGAAACAAGAACCAACATAAAATAGTCGACATTTGGTTGAATTGCACAATTTTTTCTTAGCTTTGACAAAACGATGGTAAGTTTTGACAGATCATTTAGGTGCAAATAGAGTCCTGAAGTCTCTTTCGTAAACAAGATTGTCTGCAAAAGCGCCAATGCTATTAATTCTTTTCAAATTGATAATTTAGATATTTTTGAAGCATTGTCTTTGATTGCAAGTGACATCATTCAATCAACCAGGAGTCACTAGAAAGGAAGCCCAATGCCTAGCAAAAAAAATGGGAATATTTGAGACTACTCTTCTAACGGAAATATGGAATGATCTTTTGGGAGTTAGGAATAAAACAAGTCTAAGTTTACAGAATAGCACTATGACCATGGACGTTGTAACGAAACTTTACGAATCTCCGATCAGTTATGTCAATACCGTACAATAATTTTGATCAGTACGAAACGGCTGCTAAAGATAAAAATCCATATTTTGGCTACAAAGATACATTTTTGAAATAAAAGGATTTTGCCCCTCGGCACTTTTTTAAGATCAACAGAGACTGCACAGTTGAGAAGCAAGGAAAAGTTTCGTGTAGATACTTTCATTCCCATACATTAAATACACATTTGAAAAAACGTTCGGCAGCATACCAAGAAATTGATAGTGGATTTAGTTTTCTTTGTCAGTTCATAGCAATCGAATCTGATGAGTTGACAAAAAAAATGCATAGAGTTTTATCATGAAGACATTAATGCAGATAAGATCAAAACAAAATGTTTTCAGTTAAGCTAATATTTAAAAAACATAGCAAAGCAATCAGTGGATTGAAATATCTCAACCTAACTAACCTAATAAAATCAGATAAATTCAAAGAAACTTTTCTAAACGTAGAAATTGCAACAACAATATTCCTTTGCCTAGTGGTTAAAAATTGTAGTGGAGAACGGTCATTTTCGCAGCTTTAGAGAATAAAAACTGAATTGCAAACAACAATGTCACATGAACGGCTGAGTAATTTGTCAATTATATGCATAAAAAGTGATATAATTTTTAAAAAATTGACTGTGATGATATAATAAAAGATTTTGCTCAACAGAAAACCCGAAAGAAAACCGTAATCGTAACCAAAAAACCAGCAGAATTCTAATATCATTAATGACATATTATATCATACTGTATTTGATTACCTATAATAATTGGTCATACTCAGTAAAAAAAATTTATTACAATCCGCTTTTTTTTTACTTTCCAAAAGGGCCTCAAACTCTTGTGTGCCCAAGGGCCCCAGCCTAGTTTAAGACGGCCCTGGGAAATACATATACCGGCCAACCAACCAACTAAATAAAAAATGTTTTTTTTGCTTGAATATCGTCGCACTAGAGCTATACGAGGGCTATTGTTGACGGGCGTCGTATATTAGAGCTACAGTCAAATGACAAGCCGACACCTGAGTAAGCTCCCAACACAACCGTAAAGGGTGATATCGCGAAAGCAGCGCTGGGACTTTGGAGCATATTTAACGTGCACTCCCTTTCACGGGTATTATTCGTGGGACATTTTTGGTTGCAAGGGCCGTTTATAGGTCGGCAGTTATTTTTTCAATGCCCGGACCCGCACCTGGAACCTTTCGCATGCTAGGCGAGTGTCCCACCGTCTGGTCCCCTCAGCCCCTAAGTGAGTCTCTGTTCAAGAACATTAGCCGGAAATACACATACCGACCAACCAACTATACCAAAACCGAGCTTAAGTTTGCAGCAGAGAAATGTACTGAGCGGAGGAAACTAGGTAAACAACCCGGCTGGCGCCACAATTTCGCGTACTCTTATTGGCTGCTCCTTTCGACCCTGATATTCGTGCGCCCTGTTACGTCAAAATCAAAGGGAAAAAATAATTAAAATAACACTCTAACTGAAGCTAAATTAATAAAAAATAATAAATTTATGTCTTGAAATAACAAATCAATTTGTTTATTGAATGTGAAATACCTTTTTGTATTCGATTCTCGCACTCAAAAATGAGAACTATCTGGATGCACGGCAGTGCATCGCCAAGTTCATAACGAAGGCGGCACTGACTATCCTTTACTGGGACCATTTCGGCATAATTTTGGAGACCCAGTTCTTTTCTTCTACGCACTTTAGATTCGAGTTTAGACTTTTTTCTGGGTGTCCTAGTGAGACTTAACCTAGAAAAAAATTTCCAGCGTTCGAAATTCATTTAAGCCAGAGATAAATGAACCAGAAAAACGACAAATATGTCCCTCACTCACTGACTGACGGGCGATCATAATGTTTAGGTACAACGGCTTGTTATGGAGTTACGAAAATTGGAACACTTATAGAATAGAGCATGCATATAACAGGAAAAATCCGAAAATCGAAGATTTTACCCGGGGTTGGGCGTAAACTGATTGGCGCCCTTTTTCATAAGCAGTTGCAATGCTCTCCATACGCTGATATACCAGCGGCGATTAAACGTCGTCGCCAACAATTCAAATAGTTATTTGCCTTCAGATACGTTAAAGTTTTTCATGTGTGGGATTTAGCACACGATATTACTAATTTAATGTGTCAATCAGCATTTTGACTAAATTGAATGGTTTTTAAGTGCAGCACCTGAGCTGGCAACCAGCACCATGTTTTATAAAGAGCCATTGGTTGTTTGGAGGTAGGTTTAACATTGCACAAGGGCTACATATGAGTAATGGTTGGAACCAATGCTTCACAATGGGCAAATGTTTTTTTTAAGGATTTTGCTTGCAGTAACGTTGTACTAGAGCTACATAAGGGTTATTGGCGGCGATTCTCGTATTTTTTAAATCGTGGTCAAGTGACGATTTCTTGAACAGAATCTTTCAAACAGTACCATCGGATTTTTTTCAAAAAAAAATTTTTTTTAGAAAGAAATGACATATATCAAAGGCTTTACCTATGTTTTATACTTTTTGTCCGTCTGTCTGTACGCTTTTTCGTCCGTATGTTCTTTATAAGACGGTCTGTCATATTTCCGGTTCTAATCGTCCGATTTCAATTTTTTTTGTTAGAAAGGTATGGCATCAGAGACCTGTATTTCATACCTTGTGTCCGCCCGTCTGTACGTTTTTCTGTCCGTCTGTCAATCTTCTTTATAAGCGGTCTGACACATTTTCGGTTCTAACCGTCCGATTTTAAAAATTCTTTTTTTGTTAGAGAGAAATGATATTGGAGACCTACATTTCATACTCTCTGACCGTCTGTCTGTACGCTTTTCTGTCCGTCTGTCCTTTACAAGACGGTCTGTCATAATTTCGGTTCTAATCGTCCGATTTTAAAAAATCTTTTTTTTAATAAAGTTATGGCAGCATATTTCATACTTTGTGTTCGTCTGTCGGTACGTTTTTCTGTCCGTCTGTCAATCTGTCCTTTATAAGAAGGTCTGTCATATTTTCGGTTCTAACCGCCCGATTTTAAAAATTATTTTTTTGTTCGAAAGGTATGACATCAAACACCTATAATTCAAACTTTTTGATTTTTTGTCTGTACTTTTTTCTGTCCGTCTGTCCTTTATAAAACAGTCTGTCATTCTTTCGGTTCTAATCGTCCGCTTTTAAAAATTCTTTTTTTGTTGGAAAGGCATGCTTATAAAAGTTTAAATTACAACCAAATGTTGTGTTTGGCTATTTTTTTCTAAGGTGTATAAATTTTGTGTGGAAGCAGTTCCAGGTGACAGTTACTATTACAAACCTACTTGTTATTCTCTAAGAATTTCGGTGAGTATTAAAGTGACAGGACATCAGTAGGCTATTTTAGTTCTTTTAGAACTTCTTGTTTAAAAAGCAGTCAGAACAGGAAATAATTTCACTATAGATATTGTTTGGTTTTAGCTCTAGTGCGACGTTAATTCAATTGTTGTTACAGAATATACTTAAAAAGTTATAAACTATTTTTACTGCTTGTTGCCACCAATATATATTTATTTTAAACTGGAATTGTAAATATTGTACTCGCTGCAGTGTAAATCTCCATCCTATGTTTATTTTATTACGATACTGCCTATTCACTAAACACATTATTCATTATACTTCCACTATGTGTTCCCACTTACAAAAAGAAGTGAAATCCCAACAAAAACATTTCTGTAAAAGAGGGCCAAGTTCTTACAAAAAAAGGTCTGGTCTACAAAAGAAGTGAAATCAACAAAAAGACCAAGTTCAATGGAATTTGCTGAGTTAAAGTTCTAGAAAAAATTAAACCTGGACAACCAAAGATTTGAAAACAAAAAAGGATCAAGTTCAATAGAAGTTGATGAGGTTATAAGCCCCAAAACATTTTGTTTTAAGATGCAGCTTAGGTCTAACACATTCTTACTAGCTGTTTGTGTAACTTGGCCAATACGCATTGTGAATATGGAGTTGAACCCTTCGTACCTGGTTGAATTTCACCTCGGGGCGTTTGAGTAAGTCTGTATTTGATTTATCCCTAGTTAATCAAATGGTTAATTCTAGTGGTATTATACGTGGTAATGGCTATGTGGTGTATATATATATATATATATATATATATATATATATATATGTATATATGTATATGTATATATATATATATATATATATATATATATATATAATATATATATATATATATATATATATATATATATATATGGGCATTTCCACGCGTGACTGACACTACATCAGAACGATTTCACCAATTTCGTTTGCATATTTCATAATTATTTTTTATTTATGAAAAAAAAAATATTGTGTGTCAGTATACCCCTGAGCATATAGTATTTTTAGCAATCATTAAAATTTTTTTAAATTTAATATTTAACTAAAAAAATAATAAAAATGTCCTGATGTGACTGACACTACACGAAAGTTCGTAGATTTTTGGATATCAGAAAAATTCTGATTTCTTCTGATTGCTCAGTAAATCAGCATTCTACCACTGCTTATTTTAAGTATAAGGTTTCAGGCTAAATATATTAATTGCAAAAAAGTATTGAAATACCATAGGAAATAATTTATTAACGATTTTGTGCGTGACTGACACTACATTCATTTCGTGACTGACACTACATTGTGAATTGTATCACAGATATGGAATTTTAAGCAATAATAACACAACATATGTAAATAATTTTGTAAAAAGGAGTGTTAAAAATTGCATAAATGGTAAAATTATGGTTAGAAAAAGTTACAAAATGCCCTCTAAAGTAGGTTTCTGGTAATTTCTTGAACTTTAATTTTTTCTTCAAAATGCAGTAAATGAACATTCTACCAGTGCTTATTTTCATTATAAGGTTTAAAGCTAAATCATTTAATTGCAAAAAAGTATTGAAATATCATAGGAAATAATTTATTAACACTTTTGTACGTGACTTACACTACATTCAACTTGTGGCACACCACATCATGTGAATTGTATCACAGAAATGGAAAATTTAGGCAATAATAACATAACATATGTAAATAGTTTTGAATATAGTAAGTTAAAAATTGCGTACATGGTAAAAATATAGTTAGACAAAGTTACACAACGTCCCCTAGAGTTGGTTTCTGGTAGTTTCTGAATTCTTTCTTCAATAGCATTTTCTGAAAAACCTTAATTCTCAGGCCACGCAAAAAGACCCCCGACCATTGCAGAATTTTTAGTTTTATTGAATAAGCAACTTTACTTAACATTTGCCCACAAAATATTTAACGATAATTTAACATCAAAAGGAAATAAAGCTCTTTTCCAGCATCAAGTTCATTTTCAGGATTTTGTTGAGTGGTATTTCTTTTTACAACATTTAAATTTGTTCAATTAACCGTGTAGTATTTTGGGGGATTTAATGAAACATTGGCAGTTGTTTTAAGTAGGCATTTGTTTAATTTAAAAAAAACAAAGCAATTTTTGTGTGTCTAGGAATTGGAAGGTTTAACTTTCTTTAATGGGCATATATAGTTTAATCGATCTATTTTGCCCTTTACACAGTTGTCAGAAATGTGTAATAGTTATATGTTTGAGCAGATTTCTGATGCAAAGTGAAAAAATCTTTAGCAAAATGTGGGTCAAATTTCTAAGAAAGTGTGACTTCTTTTATCCCCTCCTCACTGTATCACGAATTCCATCAATTGGTCCTTTACCATGATTGAATTCAAAGATGACCATGACTTTTGGAAGAGAATTACCAGAGAAGGTTGTCAAACTGTTCGAGGATTGCAATGGAGGTGGAATACTTTTAATTGAAGTGTTGTCGTAAAGTGGTCTTTGCTTTCATTTTCTTTAAATTTCTAAAATTTATCCCGTCTTAAAAACATCCCCTTCGCTCTTTTTTTTCTTTTAGCTGTTGATATAGCCATCTTAAATCAAAATTATCAAAATATAAGAAATCTACAAATATTTAGCTAATCTAAAACATCTAGATCAAAAAGAAGTTGTGACTGACACTACATCGTGACTGACACTACAAATCTAAAATGTGTTAAAAATAGAGAAAATGATTTTTATTTTAAAATTAAAAAGTTTGGAATTACCCAGAGGTTACTATAGTAAGAAAATATCGTAAAAAATTTGAAGTAAAGCCTTATTTTAAAAAGTTATGGGAACTTTTATATCTTTTCGTGACTGACACTACATTCAAAAATGAGATTTTTATCTTCCTAATTAAATATCTTTTAGTTATAAATGCCAATTAATAATGTGGTTTTAACATAGTTCTGATAGTGTATTTTAATAATTTTACCAAAAAATCTGATAAAATGTATTTCTTACCTGAAAATTCAAGGATTCAAAATGATGCAAAAACACGAGATCATGTTTTTGAAACAAAGCGGCCTTTTTGAAGCCGCTGTGTTGCCAAAGACGAAACAACAATAGTTGATGATACAAAAAAAAATAAAATTCAAACCTTTCTAAAGCAAATATCAAAGATACACATGTGGGAAAAAATATTTTTTTTTTGCAGTCGTGGTCTCTTCTGACGTGGAATTACCCATATATATATATATATATATATATATATATGTGTTCGATATTATTGCATTTCTCTGTTAGTGTTTTTATATTAATAAATGTTGTTTGCAATTGAAAAAACATGTCTTTTTCCTTATTCAGCTGAAACCTTTTTGAAAATCAAATCAAATAAAAAAAATGTTTTCAAAATTTTGAATAGATCAATACAACAGTCGATGGAGATTGGAGCATTTCTTTAGATCACGTAAGTAAATGTAGCATCTCGTTTTTCAATGCTTGAATCTTGTAGTAAAACCGCTATGCTTTACTATAATATATGGAGCACTGCCTTGTTCTTGTCTGTAACAAGTATTTTTTTTTCAGGGTTACTAATGACATGCTACATTTATTTACAGATTGCAGTTATTGTTCGACGGGGACGTACGCAACATATGTTCAATGCAGAAAAAATATCGGATCTTAAGTCTAAAAAAATAATATTCACTGTAGCAGTATCTAATATTTCAAATTAAATTGGATGTCTGCTCAGATCATGACTAAAAATATCGAAAATCTGACTATTCTTGAAGGAAATAGAACGATTATCTTATTAAAACACTTCAACAGTTGCAAACAACTAAATGTTCATTCAGATATGTATCACCAACTAAGTGTGATGGTAATCCTGGCAACAAAAGAAAACTTTTTATTCTTATTATTTACCTGCAACGCATATGGAACGACTACTATTTTACTCCTTTCCACCCGAGAGGTGCGTGTCATTTACCACTTATAACTAGGGATAAATCAAATACAGACTTACTCAAACGCCCCGAGGTGAAATTCAACCAGGTACGAAGGATTCAACTCCATATTCACAATGCGTATTGGCCAAGTTACACAAACAGCTAGTAAGAATGTGTTAGACCTAAGCTGCATCTTAAAACAAAATGTTTTGGGGCTTATAACCTCATCAACTTCTATTGAACTTGATCCTTTTTTGTTTTCAAATCTTTGGTTGTCCAGGTTTAATTTTTTCTAGAACTTTAACTCAGCAAATTCCATTGAACTTGGTCTTTTTGTTGATTTCACTTCTTTTGTAGACCAGACCTTTTTTTGTAAGAACTTGGCCCTCTTTTACAGAGATGTTTTTGTTAGGATTTACCCTTTTTCTCGTAGAACATTTGTATACTGCAAACTTAAGGTTGGTTTAGGTATAACTAAAAAATGATGTTAGCCTCCTATAAATAGACTCCTTTCCCCCTATAAATACTGAAACTAAAGAAACAAATCCTTAATATCGCATGGAATTCATCAAAGAGGGAAAGGGCACCTGTCTGTGGTATAGGTACTGCTAAGGGCGGGCAACCTGCCAAGTAGAAAAGGCTCGATAGCAAGGGAAGGGTCTTTTGAGTCTGCCCCGCCGTGGGAGAGGTTTTTTTTTTTGAGATTAAGCATTGGGTCGTAATTAATATTTAATGATCTATCCAAAAAAATATTAATCTCTTGTGGTCTGTGGATTTGTGTCGTAATTTTTATTGCGTTAGGGTTAATTAAGTTGTGAAAGTTATTTATAGTTGATGAGATAGTGAAGTGGTTGGATGATTTGTTTCAATTGGGTTTTTAATTGATTTTTTGTGGGGTTAAAAATGAATTGTTTGTTTACTAAAAAATGTAATAATGTTAGGATGTTGAAAAATAGGTGATTAGATACACCAGACAAAATTAACTAATGTAATTTCGTTCGCATTGGTATGCAATGCACTGTAGGTTCCTTGTGTCCATAGTATTCCATTTGCATTCTATGTTTAAGAATTTACAAAGGCTTGGCGGACATATTGAAGCTATTTCTGAGTCTTTTAGTCTACTAGGTAAGATAAAATCTTTCTTATAAGTCATTTCAATAGTTTTACCTACTTGTGATAGTACCAGAGTTACACAAAAATTCTCTATACCAATTTAAAGTACATCTGATAAATTAACAAACATTCTAAACTAATATGCTATTTCTTCATAATCTTTTCAATATTCTATTTGATTTTCTTTTTAACATAAAAATTGTCTCACAATGCAGACATACCATAAACAAATAGGTATGTAAAATTAGTTTTAATGGAAATTAAAAATATTCCGTGATTCTTAATTTTCTTTTAAATGTAAGGAATTTGATATATTTATTTATTAAAGGCTGGTTTGTTTACATAACAATGCTAGTAATTTTCAAGCATTCTCTCAGAGAAGTTTAGTTTAGTTTGAATTATCGTTGCCCTAGAGCTACACGAGGGCTATTGGCGACGGGCGTCGTATTTTAGACCCACAGTTAAGTGACCAGCCGACACCTGAGTAGGCACTAACGCAACAAAGATCTACATCATTCGCAGCGTTGGGACTTTGGAGCATATTTAACGTGCACTCCTTCTACTTGGGGTATTATTCGTCGGACATTTTTGTGTGCACGGGCTGTTTATAGGTCGGCAGTTATTTTGGCGATGCCCGGACCCGAATCTAGGACCTTCCGCATGCAAGGAGAAATGCCTAAACGACTGGGCTCCCCTGCCCCTCCCTCTCAGAGAAGATTTACACTTTATGTAGTCCAAATTTATGACTTTACAAAGGCTCGTTTGACATATTGACGTTATTCTTCTTAGTCGATATTATCTTATCGAGTCTTTTAGTCGATAAGTCGAAATCTTCCGTAAGAAGTCTTCTTTGTAATTTTCCTATTTGTGGCTGCACTGTAGTTTTAAAAAAATATTTGTATTCCAATGCATTTTATATTATGTCTGGTAATTTAAAAAAAAAACATTTCATGCTTCCTGCATTATATTTTTATTTATTTAAATAAAGAGACAGATTCAATCTCAGTCCTTTAGGATTTCAACTCTTTTCCGTAATCTAAATAGATCTAAGCTTTTCAAACAGAATAACACAAATAGTATAAGGCGACCCCTTGTGAATTAAAACCTAATAAAACGCATATGATATTCCCTAAATAAATCGTAAAAGTATTATATACACAAAAGGAATAAATCAGGGACTCATGGATAGATAATATTGTATCTATCAAATCGACAAATTTTTGGAAAATAAGCTTAAAAATAATTTTAATTGTAGATCCACTTCTTGTTTTACGCATACACATACACATTCAAATTTAAAAGCATAGTCGTAATTCACTTTTAAAACTGTTAACTAATTGATTTAAAGAGTATAGATACATTTTAATTAACAACATTGCAACAATTAGAACATTTAATTAATAATTGTAATAAATTGAAGCAATATTTATGTCATTGTTTAAATGTATTTAAATTATATTTGATTTATATGAAAAGTGCGATTTGAAAAAATTTCAGATACAATTATTAGCGATTAGGGGATAAAGGAAATTGGCAAGTGTAAGTTTATTTTTTCAGCAAAAATTTAATTTATTTTAAATGTTTTATTACAATTTTCATTGCTTTAAGTTTTTATAAGAATATTTCTGTAGCAATTGATCATGAATGATTCAACCATACTAAATTTTTTAAAATTATTAAATTTAAAAAAAAAAATTGTGTTTGTTGAAAAACGTGATTGTCAGGTGACAAGTTTATACGTCTGTATCCCTCAGAGGATTAGTATAATTTTATAAACATAATTCCGGAAAATTAACATCAAACAATCCAAAGTAATCCAAGTGATCAGTATTCGTTGTTTGAAGAACCTTGATAGAATGTAGTTCTTTTTACCCTCATTGGAAATTTTGTGCAACTTATAACCAAACCTAGTTAACATAAATCCCAAAATCCGTAAAAAAATTAATTTGTATTAAACGTAGTTCATACTAAGCAATTAAGGACGACTCTGTGAGTATAATTAACGCTTTTATTTTCCAATAAAAGTGTCAGTTTAAGTTTTCTTAAATTCACATTTCGTGTAACCTAATTTGTCCTACACATATTATATAGGACTATGGTCATTTGTCCGATATTATGTTTATTTCTATAATCTTAAATATAAATCATATTTTTAAATTGATTTTTTTACAATCTTCGTTAAGAGGCTAACTAAATTCCAATTTTTGATGCGACACGTCGTGGATGCAAATATTGTTTGTTTAAATGATATTTTGAATTAACTGTGTTCGGAATAATGAAGTCAGACTGATTTCTTCACAGATATCTTAACTGATATTAACTAATGTACGTAATTTGAATCTAAGACTGCGTTAACATACATCAGAAAGAAAGCTTAAATACAAAATTGTAAAATACAGTATTGTCATTTCACAGTAGCAAAACATGTAAACACAGACCCATTTTAGACACAAGGTAAACTAAAAAGGAAAAGAAGTTTTTGAATTCCCATTTTGGAATAAGTTTTAAGGATTCATGAATAAGAATCGACATTAGAATGGGAACAAACCATAGAGATAAGAAGAATATAAAGATGTTGTCAGGAAAATAACCTATACAAAAACCGTGTCGCCAAGCGAAACCATCTATCGCTTTTGTAGTAAACCAAAAACAAACGCTCTGGACGAAGTATTTAGCGATATTCAACACTCGTCGATTTGTGACTCTGTAATAAAATTTTCATTATTTAATTTTTTATCATTAGCACTAAAACAAAAGTAAACCTACATAAAACCAAAAGACCTGCGGCCATGTACAGTGGTGGCCAAAAGTGTGGACACATTTTGAAATTTTCATATTTTTCAACTTTGTGTGATTACAGAATATATTAATTGTATATCAAATAAAAAGTAATTTAATCTTTATGGGGACCACTGTGTGCAGATCGCTGAAGCCGTCTATGAGACCTTTGGTCCCATATAATCTATATCCATGGACACACCATCATCATCATCAAAGTAATTTCATGTAGAATTAAAAATAAATACAGTATTGCAATATATGTTTTACGAATAAGTTATGCAACTAATAGTATGATCTGTCTTAAATTTGCAAGTCATTAAGCCACCAACTTGTATTGCAATTTCAGCATAAGAGAATCCATTGATTGTGCTTGCTTGTTCAACTAAAATGAGCATAACTTTATTTGTAATAAAGATACTTTAATTCTGTTTTTATAGTGAAATTCTTCATCAAATCACCTTCAATTTAATATCTAAATGTTTGTATTTAAGCGAAATTTAATAGATGCAAGAACACAATTAACAGTTGAAACACATGAAACTTTCAATATGTGTCCACACTTTTGGCCACCACTGTATGGCAGTGCAAAGTAATTATTGAAAAAATATGTTTGATAGTTACTGAGAGACACTCCTTAATGCTAAAAATACACATTTTTGTGTTATAAATGCAAAACAAAAGACCGTATCACTTATTTGTAGTTTAAATTTCATTTTAGCATTGTTTTTAACGCAAAATGAATTTAAAATTAACTACTAAAAGAACTTTATGAAAAGTTTGAAAAGAAATTGCAATAATTTTTAATAACTATAATAAATATCGTATTGACCCTCGTTCAACCTCATTTTTTATCAAAATAAATGATACCTGCAATCAAAATTTGAAAACTGATATTTGAATCAGTTTATTAAATCGCACTAGGTCAATTTCGGAACTAATTAACTAGGTAATTGTTGGTGGAAAGGTTTTAAAAATTGTCACCAAATGGGGACGCCAGGTCGCAAGAGGTTAAGGGGTAAAACTACGCGTTTAATCACAAACTAGCATTAAGTGAGGTGTTTGTTTGGGCTTTCCAGGGTCGTTTGGCGAGTTTCTGGCGGCTTCGTTTGATTCCTCGCCAAGCACCACCATCTTCTTAAATTCTGTGGAGGAAACAGCAGCCCGAATGTAGAAAAATAGAGATTGTGTTTGAATTTAAATAGAATATGGATTGCAAGATTCTCTCGATATTTGGAATTCCGGAATATGATAGGTTAAGGAGATTTTAAAGTTTAATTTTCAATTTGCAAAATCCGCTATCTTTAGTAAAGGTTTGTGTTTTATAAAGTGATTTCAAACACCAAACACTCAACAATATTTACTTTCAAAGTTAAAAATTAATTAATAGCTATTTGATTTAATGGATGTGTTGCGCATTTTCCAATAACAAGGGTATCAAATAAAGTAAATTAATAATTTCCAATGTTTTTTACGTCGTACCCAAATGCCAACTTTTTGCTCTGTGTTGTGGGTTGTTTAAAACCTTTGTTAAAGAAAACTTGCATAGAAGTAAAAAATTATTTTCATATTCCTAAAGTGAAACCAAAGCAACCAATGAAATCGCAGTACGTGAAACTGAAGCAACCAATAAAATCCACGCATATAAAAGTACGCATAAAAATGAAAAATATGTGCTTTACATCATTCGAAACATTTCCGTTATTAACGTAGAACTTTATTTCAAAAATTTCTAAATTTATAAAAAAAAAAAATTAGTAAAAGGCTTACATTTTCACAACAAGTCAAAAGTATATAAACATCCCCCCCCCCCCCTATCTACCGAAGTAGAACTTCCTACACTTAAATCTACCGCGTACTCCTCCTTTGACTTTCTCTTCGATTGGTGTTCTGGCCCCACGTGACATTGAATCACCAATCATGGATCGACGAACAATTTATTTTCATTCAGCATTTCTGATGCCTTTCAAGATTTGAAACTTTCCCTTTTGTTTAAAATATCTTTCAACAAAACCCGCTGAAGTAAACTAAAACTGCCCTCGATAATAAGAAATTATGACGTTATGGAGTCAAGCTCAATTATTTCCCTAGAAATTTTGCCTGGTCATTATTTAACTATCAATAATGGTATCTTAAACCCTGATCAAAATTGGGTTAAATTTTTGACTTTTTTTCAAAAAAATAATAATAATAATAATTGAATAAACAAATTTAAGGCAAATCCAGAGCAACCCCACCAATGCCATTATTTATACAATGTTCGATAAATGTGAAATCTTTAACTGTTTGATCATTTTAATACCTATTTCTTGTCGAGTCAAAAGCGAAAACAATCAAGGTCTCAGAAGCCATAGAGTTAAGAAAGAGCTGGAAAGGCTAGCGCGCAAAAACCAATACAAAAACCGATCTGCCAAACTTAGCCATTGATCGCTCTGTAGTTAGCCCAAACAAAAGCTTTTGGCGAAGTATCTGGCGCTATTTTTTACAGTGGAGTTTGTTTCGGCTATATATCGTTTTTGCGATTTCTAATATAAAATTTAATTACAACTCATTTTTCTTGGATTTTTTTTTGGTTGGTTGACATATAGTTTCAGGCTTGTGTTCTTGGTCGCAAGGACCCGCTTATAAACCATCGTCAAGTAGGACAACACAAGACACACATATATGACAGATGTTGCCATCTGTCTCCACCTCCACAATTTTTTTCTTAGAATTACTGACATCCTGTATTATTTCATAGATCTTGGTTGGTTGGTAGACATATTTTCAGACTTGTGTGCTTGGGTCAAAGACCCGCTTATAAACCTTCGTCAAGTAAGACAGACACAACACACACATTAGTGACAGATGCTGCCATCTATCGCCACCTCCGCAATTTAGACATGTCCCTGAAGGGGAGGGAAATAGTCTCCAGGGACCTGTACCCGTAAGAAACTGCGCAATGACTGCCCACCGGACTTTCGGATCTAACAGATTTAACGTACACGTACTCCTCATATACGCGACAAACACAAACATCCACGAATTATCACAATTCGAGCCCGGACCCAGAAGTTCCAAAAGTTAGCACCCTAACCATTGCGCCTCCGGGCCGGCTTTTTATATCTTACTACAGCCTACAACTGCGAAAATAGTAGTTTTTTGGAGAAAAAATTGCATTTTTAGTGAGACCAAACAAAAGCTTTCGGCGAAATATTTAGAGCTATTTTTTACAGTGGAGTTTGTATAGGCTTTCTACAGTCACTTTTCGAATTCTGACTCTCCAATATAAATAAAATTGCAACGAACTTCACTTAACTGTAAAGGAAATTACTGCCATCTAATGTAAATTCAGATAATTTATTACAGCCTACAACTGCAAAAATATTCATTTTGGATTTTTAATTAATGCTTTTTAAAAATGAAATTTCGTTTTTCAGTATGAACTAACATTAAGAAATCATTTTTTATTTGTTAATGTTCTTAAAAAATGAAACGTCCTCGAAATTTTGTATTCATATAAATTTTATCCCTTTAGACCACATATGGGGGCTAATGGGACATTTACATGTTTGTTTAAAATGATTCGAAACTAAAATATGGCAATGTTTTACATCTGTCGAATGACTTTTTAATAAACTAATGTTCAGTTTATGAGTTTATAAAAAATTAAATTAAAATTCTGGTATTTTTGCTGGAATACAGATATTCAAAAAAAGTGTGTCTTATTACCCCACTCTCTTATAAAATTAAAAAACGATGCATAGGTGGTTTGTTTCGGCTTACTAAGTTTGTTTCACAGAGTTAGGAAAGATAATGGAGCGGCCTATGTACGTAGGCAGTAACGCAAAAGAAGCGTTACACAAAAGAAGCAGGCTAGAGCGATGCATCTTAGGATACCTCAGTGCCACTTTCGGTTACTGTGATATGCGCTGTATATATATATAAAAAAGCTAAAGCGGTGTATTTTGGGATACCTCAGTGCCGTTTTGTTATGAGCAGTAGCTTGAAAAACCTGACAGCTTTGCTTCAAACCATTTGAACTAAAAGACCCCTCTACTCCTCCTTTCTAACTCTATGCTCGGACCCAACAGATTTAACGATCACGTACTCCTTATATGCTCGGGACAAACACAAACATCCATGCCTAACGGTATTTAAACCCGAACCCATAAGCTCCAAAGTCTAGATCTCTAGCTCCCTAACCGTTGTGCTGCCCTTACTTAGTTTGCTTGGCGACTTTCCGATGGCTTCAACTATTTTTTTTAACTATATCTTCTTAACTCTACGACAGGAACATCCCTCGACCAAGTCCTCACAGGCTATCGACACTGCCAGATGTTCCAGACGCGCCATCCTTCTTTCGAACACGACTGAGTAATTACCTCAACACCCCTTTCCCCTCAAAAATCGTTTTAAATTTGAATAAAAGAACAGGAATCCAAAGCTATTTTTAGCTTCACAATGACTCAATTAAAATTCCATTAGTATAAGTGGGGAAATCTGCTAGCTACTTCGATCGTGTAGTTACTGTGCCAAGTCACTTCTTCCGTTATGGAGAAGGAATCTCTTTAGAGTAGAAGTGACCGTATTATCCTCAAAGATGCCTTAAGTAAATCATTTGGTATAATAACCATTTGGCCTAAAATAAAGCATTTTGGTTATCTGTCCCGGGATTTTAAAGCATTTGGAGAGAGAATTTTTGCCATATATACCTAAAGTAGATTTAGTTTGAATTATCGTTGCACTAGGGCTACACGAGGGCTATTGGAGACGGGTGTCGTATTTTAGAACCGCAGTCAAGTAACGAGCCGACTCCTGAGTAGGCACCCAAGGCAACCGTTAAGGGCGACATCATACGCAGCGTTGGCTCTTGAGCATATTTAACGTGCACTCCTCTCTACACGGGGTTTTATTCGTTGGACATTTTCGGCTGCACGGGACGTTTATAGGTCGGCAGTAATTTCTTCGATACCCGGATCCGAACCTGGGAACTTTCGCAAGCTAGGCGAGCGCCTAACTGGAAAGAATAGGGACTTCTACAAATATTAATAATATATTTTTTGGGGTATAAATTTGATTTCTTTATTTTTGTAAAATTATTTCAATATATTGTATATTTTTTTATTTATCATTGATATTTATCACTGTTATTCGTAACACATTTGTTTAGGCTTTAATCAATGTAAATTAAATTGTTTTTTTTAATTAATGATTTCTGAAATGTTAAAAAAACGGTCAATCAAGCAACCAAATTTAAAATGCATATTAATACTGTATACAAAATTATGATAGTTAAAAATATCTTTTTCAAAACCTGACTTCAGATTTTCTTTTGGACTCATAAAGAAAGTTTAATGAGATGTTTTTTAATGATAGCTGAAAGTTCAAACTGAGTTTCGTAAACACTTTTTTAAAGAGTTTTAAGGGCTTTAATTTTTACTTAGAATAGAAGCTCGTTAAAAAAATATATTATTTAGGTTTTGCAAAGTCGCCCGACTGATGATTTTCATTAAAGTTTAAATATTATTTATGCTAAAAAATGTTATTCAAGTATAGGTAGGTGGAATAAAATAAGAATATTATACAATTTAGTTCAGTTTGAATTATCGTCGCACTAGAGCTACACGAGGGTTATTGGTGACGAGCTTCGTGTTTTAGAATCACAGTCAGGTGACGAGCCCACACCTGAATAGGCACCCAACACAACCGTTAAGGCGACATCGTACGCCACGTTAGGACTTTGAAGGATATTTAACGTGCACTCCTTCCGTGCGGGGTATTATTCGTCGGACATTTTTAGCTGCACGGACCATTTATAAGTCGGCAGTTATTTTTCGATGCTCGGACCCGAACCTGGGACCTTAAGCATGTAAGGCGAATGCCTAACCGACTGGGCTCCCCAGCGCCAATATTATATAGAATAAACAACACTTTAATTACTGAAAACACGATATCAAAACGATTTTTTACTGGGTATTATGACAAATATCTAGGAGCGAGCAACTTTGAAAGTTCGTACAAAATACAATTTGTTTTTTCTTTTTACTAATTAGGAAACTCGTTATATCTTTCAAGTTTATCATAGAGTACGCCCTATCAGATGGATACGCCATGTTCACTATATATTGTGCTATGAGTCACAAGATATTGCTTTAGTAATACAGGCAGAGTAGCACAAATGGTTAACCACGTTTACGAATGTAATTAACGTCGTGATTGCATAGGGATTTGCTACTGGCTAAGAGAGATCCCGAATGGCACTAAATTCCCTTCGGCAATAAAAGGAAATGTACATGTCGGATTATGTTCAATATTCGACAAACACAGAACACACGAAAAACATTTTATTTATAATCATCAACTACGAAAAACCTGTACATTAAAACATGACGCGTATGGACACAAGAGCAAGCAGAAGCACACTCAGTCAACTTGAGGCGTGTTACATATGTACAATAAAAGTTTACAGTTAATAGTTACAAGTCTAATTTAAATTAAGTTCGAAATAAAACAGGAAATAACCAACAGTGCACCCATTGATCAAGTAACTATGAGAGCATCTTCGATTTTGAATTTTACTTTGATTTTTCACCTTTCAATGTTAAATATTAATTGTGAAAAAAATCAAATTTAATTTTGTATGCTTGTATGTAAATAGTGTTGGCTCAAAAAAGTTTTCCATGTCCTTTCCTATTACTTATCTTTTTTTTATGATAATTAAGACAGTATTAACCCTGTCCCATTACTCCTGCACCCTGTCCCATTAGAACCCGCTACTGGGGAATAATGTGACATTTACACGTTTGTTTAAAATGTTTAAAAGGAACTAAAATATTGTAATGTGTTAACATGATTATTGAAATAAATGTAGGAATGACTTTTCTAGTGACTAAACGTTTTTAATGACATTTGAAATTAACGTATAATATTCCGTTGATAAGCTTGTAAAAGAGAAATTAAATTAGTGAATTTTTTCTGAAATACAGAGGTTAACAAAAATATGTCCCATCAGCCCCCGCTCTCCACTATTCAAAAATGAATAACGAAATACGTTTTGAGGCCTCTTTCAAAATTGCAAACCTAGTACAGGTTGGCGCAAATAAAAAAGGCCCGGATTGGAAGTATGGATAAGATAGGAAATGCTGCCAAGCCAAACACCAATGCAAAAACAGGTTTGTCATTTAAAGCCATTGATCGCTCCAGTATTAAGCCCAAACAAACGCAATCGAGTCTCGGTACCACTGAAAACCCATCAAGTATAGTAAGTGCTCGTTGAATCTGTGGGTCCTAAAGCCTGTGGGTGGTCATTGCTCAGTTTCCCCACGGGTACAGGCCCCTGGAGACTATTTCCCTCCCCTTCAGAGACATGTCTAAGTTGCGGAGGTGGCGATAGAAGGCAGCATCTATCACTTATGTGTGTGTTGTGTCTGTCTTACTTGACGAAGGTGTATAAGCGGGTCTCTGACCCAAGCACACAAGAATGAAAATATATGTCTACCAACCAACCAGTCAATGTATTCATATTTCTACGCCGGGACCACTTTTATTTGCACCACCCTGTACAACTAACTCCCCGTCAATGACCTCAAAACCCGCCACCTCAATCTACAAATTAAGTACTCCCGATTCCAAGTCACTTTATAAATTATATCGGCATCATTCTAATGCCCAGTCCGTGTATGTGATCTCCCATAGACTGTGTAATGGGAGAGCAATACGCTTCGATTGGCCCACAATGGATGGTAGCCACAGTTTGGGGTGTCAGGAAATACAGATGTTAAAGAAAAGAACATGCCGCTATTTAATACGTGTTTTTGAGCATGATGAAGATTGACAGTTAAAAGTTTTCTTCTTTCTCACTCATCAGTTCCCCCAAACGCAATCTAAGATGCGAGAGGGAGAAGCAATGGCTTCACAATGGCAAGGAGCATAGCTCTTTTTCTCCTGCCCTGAATCTAAATTTCAGTGTTCACGATCAAGAAAACTTGTGAAAGTTTTTTGCAAGTTAACGTTTTCAACTCGTCTTGCACGTTTATACATCCCAGCAAGTCACCTACACTCCGTGCCAACCTAACTTGGGTAAAAACAAGGAGTAAAAAGGGCGAGGGAAAAGCGCGGTTGGTCCGTTACTTGGAAACTCTTGTTAGGTAATATTTACATACAAACAGATCTGAATACAATTTAACCAAAACACACTTTTCATTCTGATTAAATTGCCTAATTTTCTCAAATAATATTCAAATCTGTTAGATCTTAAACGAAATTAATGTTTTAAACATGTTCACAAATGGATTCACAAATAATTTATGGAATTCTTTCCATTTTGCGCGGATGGATCTTCTATATAGCATATTTCTATTTACCCACCTTAGGTTGCCAAGGAGTGTAGCAGGAACTCTCAGCAACATTGCAGCTTTCAACGAGAATAAATTGAAGAAGTGTTTAAACGGTTTTTGCAACTCAACTTGCTCGGTTTCAACAGATTGGAAATTCTTGCAAGCTTATTGCAAACTGTGTAGCTATGTGCGTGCATGGTTGTTTTTGTTTTGCTTGCTTTTGGTTATCCGAATACACATATAATAATAGCTTCTACTTTTTTGGTAAATGTTTTGAAATTATTCCCTTACTGCCCCAAGTTTGGTCTTCATCATCAGTAAAGTTTTCGAATCGGATGACGACATGCATTTTATTTTTTTAATTGCTAAGGGTCCTCCATAGCCAATTCCTGAAATAAATTAAATTCCTAGTACATTTCTTTTTCAGCACCCAATTCTTCACCAACACTTGCATTTTTATTTTTAACTGTTTGAGCAATTAATATAAAAACGTATAGCTTTCCTTTTGGTTCATGGTGAATGGCGATGGAATGGACTATACCTATCACGGCTTACGTTTATAACTGACAGCACCTCTAGCAACATGCCTAAATTGACTGGGTGGCGCCATTTCGGAGTAGAAGTCAGACATCCACCCTATTACGGGTATTCAAAGCCTTGTGCCAATGGATGCTACTGCAACCCTCTTACCTTCCAGGCTACGGCCTGGATGCACAAGACAACAACAACAACTGACACAAACCACGGTTGCTGAGTTACTGTCGTGGACACTACTCTGCAAGTTTAACGTGCTACAAAGCTATAGAATATTGTCCATCTCCTTGTCGCGAGAAAAATTGCAAGCTCCATGTAAACACTGAAACAAGTTTCTTGCAGAAAACTTAGGCTCTTTTTTTGCACTTAGACTTAGCTAAGGCTCCTTGCTTCCCCAGATCTTCGTCTCGACAGAGCTGTTTTGGGCTAGGGCAGGTATTAGAAAAGAGGTTTAAAGAGGCACACCAGAGAACTTAGCAGTGTATCAGTTATGTTTGGGGGAATAAACCGAAATATATTTGAGACAATCTATTTAATATATTTATACTTCTATTCACAGATATTTTTTTTGTCATTTTGATTTTTACGAGAACTAAATTGCAAGTAAGCAAAGCCCGAAAAAATATTATGATTATTTCGATCATAAAATAATCTTCACAGTAAAAAAAAAACTGTAAATTTACGGGCATTTGCCCTTCAATTTTTACAGGCAAGGGCCGTATTTGGTGAATTACGGTTTGACCCACTAAATAAACGGCCTTACCCCTTAGACTGTAAGAAAGGTCGATTTCCGTACTTTTACAGTTTTAGACCACCTATTATCTATAGGAAATTGTGGGCACAGGTGCTTTTTTTAACGGGGTGGGGCTGGAATTTCTGCTGCCGGTCCCTGCCCGTAAATTTACTGTAATTTTTTTAACAGTGTATATATCTTCTAGTTATCTTTTTAGCAACGTGACTAAGCATGAGTTAAAAACAAGCACCTAAACGTTAAAAAAAAAAGAAAACCTTAAAAAGCATTTAAAGAACAGGAACAGAAAACAACTTTCATTGAAAAATAACCCTCAATTAAGTAATGCATCACATAGTAGATTGCAAACTGTGTTATTACGGGATCATGAAAGTATGATTTATGATAAATACGAATAGATTGGAAAATTCCTTCACATTGATTGATACGGAAGACTGCGGGATTTGTTGATTTTGGTGATGTGCAGAATATAATTAATGAAACAGACATATTTATTTAAGCTTGGCGATTTGGGCGCTGTCCTTATAAATTATTGCGTGAAGTTAAACGCAAGAGTACACTCCTTGTCAAGCTAAGTTGGGTAAATTGAAATATGCTATGGCGAAGATCCTTCTTCGGATGCCAAGAGTTTCATAAATTATTTGTGAATCCATCCAGAAAACATGTATGAATATTATTTGAGAAAATTTCGCAAATTTATCAGAATGAAAGTGTATTTATGTTAAATTGTATTCAGATCATTCTGTATGTAAATATTATCTTACAAAAGTTTCCAGCGAACGAACCAAGCGCTCTTTCCCCCCTGCCTTTTTTACACTTTTTTTTACCCAGAGGTTGGCACGGAAAGTAGATGGGTCGGTTTAATCACATCACTTCTTAGCCAGATTTTAATAAAGGTATGAAAACTGCATAAATTGTGTCATTAAGAAATTTGGGATTGATCATAATATTAATATTTAAAAGACGTCGCTTGATGGTTATCTAGCCGATGTAGTTGCATAAGTAATTGTGCCAACACTAATATTTTTAAGTAAAATATTGAATTTTACAATTTCATAATATTGACTATAGTTTGACGGTTGAAACATGACTAAGAATCGTTCTGCTTTTTTCAAAAAATCGTATTGAAAATGTAAATTTCAGTGTAGTTTTTCAAAACTATTTACAACAAGGAAATTAAAAAAAAAAAAATTCAAGTGAATGAGTAATTTAAACTTAAATCTTTTACCGCTAGAAAAAGTTTAGACTTACGTGCCTTCAATTATCCTGAAAGTGTAAAATACCTGGAAATTTTCGAGTTTTTGTTGGTGGACGGCATAATTTTCAGATTTCAAACACGATTTTTTTTTTGTTTATTGATTGCCGAATGCTTAAGCTGCCGTTTATTTTTACTCTATTTTTATTTTTTTTTAATTTGCGAGAATTTTAAACTAATAAAGTACGTAATGGCATTGTGTCGATTTTCGTTCACTTTTCAGTTCACACCCCTTACTAATTCCTCAATAACTATAATACCCATAGATTTTTTTTGTTAGAAACATATGCATCAGACACCTATATTTAAAGAAACCAGAAAGTAGGCTCTTCTCTTAAATTTCATGTTCTTTTATAAATTTCGTAGACCACTATGCAGTATTGCTAACTAGCATAATTCTCCGAGAAACAACATCAAATCGGGTTTTTTGAGCTTCCACACTATGTTTATAACGTAAAAAATTGAAGTTTTTATCATAGGTGAGTCCATCCGTCTATCACCCACTTTCATAGCCAAACTACAAATCCTACAGATAAGTGTGATACGTCAAAAAATTCAGCTCATCGAAATTATAAAGACATAGAAAATTTTAGAACAAAAAATTCGAATTTGAAGTGTTTAAGCTGGCATAGTGACTGATTATGTTACAAACCTTTTTGTTTTGCTTTAAGGTAGGCGAATACCCAAAATTTCCCAAAATTCTAAAATTTTTACTATTGCTTTAACCTTTTCCAAATTTGGCATAGTGATTTCAAATATAATGAATAATACTATTTAGGTTTTTGTTTTTATTTAAATATAATGGATTTATTTTAAACGGTGTTTTTCTACTAAAAAAAGAGGTTTACGCCAACAAGTCTACCACATTGAATTTTCATCCTATGAACATTTATTATGTGTTAAATTCTTCGTTTTGAACTGATACATGCAATGACCCTCTAGAGTTACATTCAAATTACAAGAAATTAAGTTATTAAGAAAAATGTTATAAATTAACCACAAAAAAAGGATTTTTTTCGATTAACTTACACTTGGACCTTTTTTTAAAAAAAACTTGCATACTTACACCAGATGTTAGAGGTTCATGGCACAGATATATCTTGAAATAGCATCTGTGAAAAATTTCAGGTAAATTGATGTAAAACTTTTTATGCTAGAAGTGTTGGTGTGACCCCCTTTTTTTAGTTGAAAATCACCGTTTAAAATAAATCAATTATATTTAAATAAAAAAAATTGTCCCCAAAGCATTGTTCATTATATTTGATATCACTATGCCAAATTTGGAAAAGATTAAAGTAATAGTAAAAATTTTAGAATTTTGGGTATTCGCCTACCTTAAAATGACGTATGCCACTTGTTTTTAAAAATTAACTATCAAACTTTAGCAATGCACTTTGTAGTCTATTTTGTGACAATAAACTTATATACCGCAGCCAGTACTAATAAATAACCCTTTCTAAAGTGGTTCATGTAAAGGTCATACAAGAAAAGAAATTGCTTAAAAATATGAATAGAGACCATTAATTGTAAAGCTGTAAACTCCAGTTAATATGAGTCGTATATATTCAGCTCGAGTTTTACCGAATACATGAATTTTGGTTGCTACTAGCAACAAATGAATACTGTGTTTAAGGTTCTTTATTTCGTTATTGAAGAACCTTTTAGTAGGTGCAAGTACAGAATACGCCTTTGAATTACTTAAGCAACACATTTCTTTTAAAGTTGTTGTTGTCGTGTGCTTCCAGGCCGTAGCCTGGAAGGCAACAGGGTTGCAGTAGCATCCGTTGGCAAAAGGCTTATTTCTTAATTGTATAGTTTGAAATATTGTCAATATATATGTCATTTTATTTTCTTTTGAAACTGATTTTAAAATTACACTTCAAACGAGTATAAACGCATTTAAGACCGTAATAAAAAATTCTGTTTACTTTCCATTTCGAAGGTGCAAGCTATAAGGTAGCTTAAAAAGTGCAATCAACGTCAAATTTAATATATATTAATGGTAGCCTGAGTATTGTGTTGTAGTTCTTTAACTGTGTCGACTGTGTTTTCGCCCACAAATTTCGAATGGCGAAATTTTCTTCAAGAAGATTTAATGTTAAAAAAAATTGCCTAACGGTTTAAGCTATTTCGATGCTAAAAAAGGGGATTCCCGGTCAAAACCGCGAAGGATAAAACCGCGAAGGACAAAACCGCGACGGTCAAAACCGCGAACGGACAGAACCGCGAACGGACAAAACCGCGAACGGACAAAACCGCGAACGGACAAAACCGCGAACTGACAAAACCGCGAATGGGAAATATTGGGAATTAAATAACTTCATATATTTATGGGCCCGATTATTAGGAGTAATACCTGCACATGAAACCTTTCGGCAATATAAAGTTTTGAGTTTATCTTTTAATGTATAGAGGGTTGTACTAAGATGTATGTAATCGACACAATATTACCGTTTAAATTCAAACGATGCGTTGATTATTGATACAGTTTGTAAAGTTTCACAACTATTATTTTAATATTTTTTTCAAATTAAATTAACCAAAAATAAGTGAAAATTTTACATTAATGATTTTGTTTAATTGTACCAAGTGGCTAAAAAATGTTGAAGTAAAAACGTTCGAGTATATGGGCTTTACTAGACGAGAGCAAAATGTTTTTATTATATATATGCTGGCGATTGAATTCGAAAAAGCATAAATGTAAATTTATTTAAATGCGCATTTATAGAAATGAGACCATTTTGGTATTTCACACCTTTTGGTTAGTTTGGAATGTAATTTTTAATGAACTGAATCCTTCTTACTGTTACTTCTATTCATGGTTCCTTGTTTCCTTCTTTTTTGCTGGAGTTATTTTTCTGGCCCTGTATAGTTGTGTGTGTGTTTGGTATTTTAGAAAAAAATTAAGTATTGTAACTAACTCGGCAAAATGGATTCTGAATATTATTTTTTGTGTCAGTTTAAGAAGATGGCTCAATGGAAAAGTGGATACTCAAATCCTGAAAAGTAATATTGAGTATTGATTGAAAACACTGTGAGGAATAAATAACATCTTAAGAGAATGTGTAAGTAAAAACTCAGTACACTTTATACCAAGTTCAGGTAGAAACCAAAATTTGGTAAATTTGAAACAACAATTCATAATTTTAAAATGCGTTATAAATTTTGACATACAGCGAAATTGGACCAAATTATAATAACAATTGCATTTCTGTAAAACTAAAGCATAAATTTACATAAAACTAGCAAAGTTTCTGCTTTGTACACGTCATTCCATGGTGTTATAAATATTTTGCAAGTGTGTGAAAACTTCATTACACTTATCTTTATCGCTTTTGAGGGTTTAGAATCGAATTTCTAGGGGACTGTATGATGAAAATATATAAATATATTAAAAACCTCTTAGTTAAACCACTGATAAGTTTGGTCTCTCACTGTATTTTTGCTAATGTTTTCGTTTTCTGTTCGGTTCAGAATTATAATTTTCCAGGATTTCTCTAATTACTTCAAGTGCCTGCATTAAGTTAGCTGCGAATATTCTAATTTTGTTGGGGATCCGATTTAGTTACATTTTGGCAGGTTCTTTAGAAATTCGTGTTTCTGCACTAAAAACTGCTTACGGACACCTTTCCAAAAAGCACAGCAAATAAAATTGATAGAGTATCAAATTAAGTAGGCACATATAGTTATTCAGTGCTGTCAGCACCAAAATGCTAATTTGATTACAATTTAGTCCCCCTTCGCAAGTCTCTATGATACACTGTTAAAAAAAAATTCCCTGAATTAACGGAAAAACTACTGGCAGCAAGTTGCCGGGATTTTTCCGTTAATTTCAGAATCTTCCGTTTTGGAATTTTTCCGCTATTTTCAGGAACTTCCGTTTCGGAATTCTTCCGTTAATTTCAGGGTCTTCCATTTTGGAATTTCTCCGTTAATTTCAGGATCTTTCATTTCGGAATTTCTCCGTTAATTTCAGGATCTTCTATTTCGGAATTTCTCCGTCAATTCCAGGATCTTCCATTTCGGAATTTCTCCGTTATTTTCAGGATTTTCCATTTAGCTGTTTCCTGTTAATTTCATGAATTTTTAATTGGCATTTCTCTCTTAAATTCAGAAAACTTACTTAGTATTTTCTAGTTAATTCCAAGACATTTTTGCTTTTTCTTGTCAATTTTGTTTCTATATACTATTTAAACATCAATCATTCTAAATATATCCATTTATATATGGTGTTATAAATATAAGCTAAGCATAGGAGTAATTAAACATGCATCCCGTTTGTTATATAAACGTAAGCTAATAATGTCTTCATACTTTAACCTTAAATCTATTCAAAACTAATACATTCTAATCTTGTGATAATTTTTAACCGTATTTGGTATATTATCTGAATGAAAAGGACATTGTTCACATTTTTGAAATTTAAAAATTACCACTCTTCATATATTTAAAACAATTTTAATGTGGCAGAAAAATTTTCAGAATTTTGATAATTTTTCTATCATATTTTTTACAATGTATATATTTAGTATTGTTCTGTGGCTAAATGGTATCGTACTTTACAGTTAGCATATCCAGGGCAAAATCATGGGTAGGGGGAAATGAGTCGGGTGTCTTAGGGGTTGAACACCCCTTAACTGAGAGACTTCTAAGACAGTAACCTTTGTAGTCAAAAACAATAAATTTTTAAGTGTCTGCATTTGTGCAATACATACATGAATTTGTATAGTCGCTGATAGTTAAAAAAAAATAGTATATGGGGACGAGAATTATTATCCCCCCCCCCCTCATCCTGGATACACCACTGATACAATTTAACAATAGGTGAATAACAAAAGAATTACAGAATATAATCATGTTTTATTTTTCATTCATAATTGAAAACGACTGTTATGGTATTTCAAATCCTCAACTAATTTAAAAATTTGTGGAGGAACTACAGATTTAGTTTTCTTCTTTTTCTGAACTTTCGACCCTCTTTGGAGATTTATGATAAACAAGCACCTAAAAAAATAATATATTATTACATATAAATCCAATTTTGAATAAATAGATCTAATGTAAAGAAGCAAGTGGTAATCAGGCGTTAATCAGACAAAATCTTCTTAAGCCCTTCTAAAATTAAACAATTTGTCAATTTTAGGCTTTTTGTCGAGCAAGTCTTCCATAGTATCTGCACCGTAATAATTTAATATCAGAGTTAAAAACGCTTTTTCTCTTTTTTGTGAAGAGTGTGGATGGGGAAGACAAGGCATGAATCTTAGAGTACCTTTAATGAATTGATTTATCCATATCTTACAATACAGTTTTGAGAATTGGAACACTAAAAATATTTTTTAATAGGAGGGGGTAGAAACAGAACAGAAGTGTTCTTGAATAATGTATATCAAAATTAAAAATACAATTTTATAATGGTATTTAGTAATAAAATATAATTTTATAATAGTATTTAGTAATAAAATACAATTTTATAATAGTATTTAGTAATAAAATACAATCTTATAATTAGTATTCTAGTAAAAGCTAATAACTATTGCTGTAGTTTTAGACGGTGGGCCAAAAATGAGATATCACTTAGCAGCTATATCTAAATGAACACTAAAATAGCGTTCTGCGGACACTTGCAATTCCTAAATTTTGAATTCGTTAGAAAATTTGCATTTAATTGGAAATTGTGTTTTTCTTAGTGCAGATTTTTCAAAACAAAGAGCATTGACAATAGTGTATGTAACATCTGAATCGAATCGAAGCATGTGATCTGCATACATCCGTAATCACTAATTGATTCGTTAAATTAATCAAAAGAGTATTATTTATTAAAGAGAAAGTTTACGTTATGTATACTTGCATAGTTTTTAAAATAAACCATGCTGTGCTAATATCGATAGCGTAACCATGCTTTTCAATCGAGGTTAGATTAGGTTTTGAAATAACGTCGCACTAGAGCTACATGAGGGCAATTGCTTTTCAATCGAATTTAAATGTAATAATTTCAAATCATTTCATTATTTTTTAATAATGTTTTAATTGTTTATTCATACATTTGACAACTTTTTAAAACTTTTAAATTAAATTTACTTATTTAAGCGTGTTGGTAAACAAACGGAGTTATTAATTTCAGGAATCATCCCACGGTCAATTATATGACTATAGAGATTACAGAAACAAATAAAAAGAGACAAAAACTGGATTCTATATACAGAAAAGAAAGATAGAAAATATAATCTTTAAATAAAATCATATTTTATTAAAAGAAATGAACATACCTGTATATTTATCTTTCTTGCTTCAAATGTGGTCAAAACAAACAAACAAAAAATATGGTGGCTGAGTCGGTCGGCTGATGTTTCGAGGCTAAAAGCTGTTGGGTGCGAGGTTATATGGAGAAATTACGTTAATACGGGTCTTAAGTGAAATTCTGCACGCAGAAATACGCTGCTTTTCCGTTTTCGCTTGTCAAGCGTTTAAGGAAAACGGAAACAAACTGTTTATTTCAGACAAACCGTCTGTTTGTTGAAGAAACGCTATCTTTCCGTAAATTCCCGAAAATAATCACAGAAATATGCACGTAAAATTCAGGTTTTTTTTAACAGTGTAACAGACTTTCCACACTTTGATTTACACATTTTATCCAGTATCACAGGCAAATTCACATTTATAGGACAGCGGGATTAAAAAACAACTATAACTTTAAAAAAAAATATTTATCCACGGTGAACAAAAAATTAACAGTATTTTTGAACCGTTAAAAAGACTTAAAAAATTGCGGTTCGATTCAATAAAGCGGCGGTTTTGATGTAAAAAGTTAATAAATTTTATAAAACAAAAACACAGGATAAAATAAAGAGATTGATTCAATTTACCACTGATCGCATAATGCAGCAACTGCTGCATTATCAAGTTTAAATATTTCATTTGCATTCCCTGTTTCGCCCTTTCGCGGTTCTGTCCGTTCGCGGTTTTGTCCGCTCGCGGTTCTGTCCTTTCGCGGTTTTGACCGCGCGGTTCTGTCCGCGCGGTTTTGTCCTTTCGCGGTTTTGTCCGGATACCAAAAAAGGGTTCGTTTAAAATTTTTTGAAGACAAATAAAACGTTTCTAATCAAGTTACGTAAATAACAAATCACATAGAAACTTCTCTTTTTATCAGATAAAATACAGCAGTGCAAACAAACAAAATATACATTGTTAATCAAAATGAAAAGGACAATAGTTGATAGTTTATCTATCCATACGTAGCTGTAGTTTGGTTACAATTAACATATATCCGTCTAAAAATAGTTTTTTTATTGTCCTATTCATTTTGACTAACCCTGCATTTCAAATAGAACCACAGCCCTCCAGCTTTCGCAATAAACAAACATACACGTGCAAAGTCTTTGTTAAACTTCCTTTCCCAAACCATAACTCATTAACAAACTTCACAAATCTTACGCGATCCCGACATTACTCCCTAATCTCATATGCATAATTGTCGCAACCATTATTTAGAATCCGCGAAATTAATCGCGTCGAAACGTCTCCATTAGCGTCAGCAAACGTCGAGCGATTTCGCGCGCCAGTGCCCAAACTGATTTAAGAACGCTGCCGCGAGCGTTTCTCCATGCAAATTGTTGCAGGTATTTAAATACGCAGCATTTCTGATCGCCAACTTGTAGAGGCTGTAGCCAAATCATGGGAAAGAATGAACGTTATTTTAAAATAACAGTTGATATTTAATAAAAAGAGTTGATGCTTCTGATTTTAAAAGGTAGTTGAATAAGAGCTTAGTGGAAGAACGCATGATAAGTGACAGTTTTGAAAAATAGATATTTTTGTGTCAATGAACAAGTACCGATTTTAACGCATTTAAGTGCACACTAAAAATGTCAATTTGTCTTTATTGATGGAGAAATGTATCTCTCTATCCACCAAAGGTATTAAAACTTTTCTTAGTGAATAAAAGAAACCATTCTGTTAATATTTCTGTTAAACAGCATGTGTTTCAAAATCATAAAATTCATATATTTAGCACCACTTATATAGAAAATAGAACGATTTTCTTTAATGAACTTGCACGTCTAACTTCAAAAGAGTGGTATTTAGAGTGTTTTTTATCACGTCCATGGACAATGGAAATGTTTGAGATGATGTACTGCTCTATTTTTATTTTTACTGCTGCTGGATTTCATTTAATGCTTCGGTTTTACGCTCAAAATGACCGATATAGATGGAAAGAATTTTTCTTTGTATTTGAACATTTTAGTATAACAAATGTTTTGAACCACCAATATCAAGGAGTTGACATTTAAATTATTTAATAAGTAGAATATTCGCAGAACACTTATTTTCGAATACCAAAACATAAGAAATTCCAAGCAACAAATAACAACAAACCGTTGGAGCTGGTGACATCCACGACATGAAACAACCCTTTTAACACGTTCGCACCGGCGTGACCCATCGGTGGGTCACACTTAACTGCTCCGTGGTGCGGTGTGACCCACCTGTGGGTACCGCTTAACTATCCTGTGAGGCGACGTGCATCACAAGTGAGTAACCAGTTTTCAGAAAAGAAGTCGTTAAGGAATAATTTTTTTTATTTTATTTTTTCTCATAGTTATATATAAAAATATTGAGTATTATAAACATTCAATATTTCAAATTTTTAACAATTATTTATTTATTTATATCGACGTAACTTTTCAAAACATTCCAAACATAATGCGGGCTGGTCCTAACAACCCTTACATAATTTCGTTACTTTTTTTGCGTCGTATAATCTACCTTGTATTTTCACTAGTTGGGATCTCGCATTAAGCGCTTTCGAACTCGCAAAGTGTTTTCCCGCTCAACGAAGCGTAACCATATAATACAGTCCCGCCTGAAGCAGAAAAAAGTAGATTTTTGCTCCGGCGTGAACGTGTTAAACAGCTTCATGTGTCTTAAAAACAACATCTGCTAGTTCCAATGCATCTGTGCTGTAGAGGACCACTCGAAGTTCTGAAGCCAGTGATACCATACCGTAATTATGTGAACTAATTGGCTAAAGTTGTAAAATATGTGAACTAATTGGCTAAAAAATCGAGAATGTGTTCAGGGGAAAGTTGGGCACATCGGTGCAGTTCTTGTCATTGTTGATTTTAGGATATTTAAAGACCGTTGTCTTTGTGATATTTACCATATTTTCTACAAAGTGTACTGGAAGCGTTCGGTTAAATGTAGGAGGAATGTTACATTTCTAGAAATAAATCCAATGGTTTTTTTTTAAGATGGATAGAGCAGTCATAGCTCTAAAATATAAATGTACTTTACAAATTTTAAGCCCTCAGTCGTTTTCAGCAAAACCAAATTTAGATTTATTAAGCAACAACATATTTTTGTAACATACTTGTATTTCTGGGCTTCTTTTGAACAAGGAAGCTATGTCGCAACATTTAAAAAAAACAGTAATTTTTTATTACTTTAGTTGCTTTAATCAATATAAATGTTTTAATTAAATACTTTAAGGTAGGCGAATACCCAAAATTCTAAAATTTTTACTATTACTTTAATCTCTTCCAAATTTGGCATAGTGATTTCAAATATAATGAACAATGCTTTTTAGGCAATTTTTTTTATTTAAATATAATTGATTTATATTAAACGGTGTTTTTCACCTAAAAAAAGGGGTTTGCGCTAACACTTCTAGTATAAAAAGTTTTACATTAATTTACCTGAAATTTTTTACAGATGCTATTTCAATATATATCTGTGCTATGAACCTCTAACATCCGGCGTAAATATATAAGTTATTTTTTTTTAAAAAATGTCCAAGTGTAAGTTAATCGAAAAAAATCCTTTTTTTGTGGTTAATTTATAAATTTTTTCTCAATAACTTCTTTTCTTGTAATTTATATGCAACTCTAGAGGGTCATTGCATGCATCAGTTCAAAACGAAGAATTTAACACATAATTAATGCTTATAGGATGAAAATTCAATGTGGTAGACTTGTTAGCGTAAACCTCCTTTTTTAGTAGAAAAACACCGTTTAAAATAAATAAATTATATTTAAATTTCAAAAAATGCCTAAATAGTATTATTCATTATATTTGAAATCAGTATGCCAAATTTTTAAAAGATTAACCCTTTCAGTCCCAAAAATTTACTACATTACAGAAACTTCTGATATTCACAAAATAAGCTTATTTTAGGTCAAATATACGAGTTCCATAAGAAAAAAAAATTCATTTTAATTTTTTATATGGTTTTTGAAATAATGCCAAAAAATTTTAACTGTGGAAAACAACAAAATAAAAAATATATATATATTACCTAAAAACACTTCGAGTCGTATATTTTAAGGTATCTGATCATATAATTAAAAAAATTAGTAATTATTTTAACCGAAATAGTTTAAATTGTGTTTTAAATATGTAGAACTGAAGTGAACTTATCAAAAATCGGGTGAAACGCTTGTTGGCTATTTTCTGAATAAAAAAAATAGTAGTTCTGACTTCTATTGAGAATAATGTAAAATATTGTCGAATGAACAAAGTGTGAAGAATCGAATGATGTGTTTAACGGTTGCGTTGGGTGCCTATTCAGGTGTGGCTCGTCACTTGACTGGGGTTCTAAAATACGACGCCGTCGTGACTGTGGTTCTAAAATACGACGCCCGTCGCCAATAGCCCTCGTGTAGCTCTAGTGCGACGATAATTCAAACCAAACCAAACGACGCCGTCGCCAATAGCCCTCGTGTAGCTCTAGTGCGACGATAATTCAAACCAAACCAAACCAATCGAATGATGTGTGTTTTGATGTCATAACGAGACATAAACATTTTGAAAAAAATATTGAAAGTGATGATGCCAAATGGCATCACTGGGACTGAAAGGGTTAGAGCGATAGTAAAAATTTTAGAATTTTGGGGAATTTTGGGTATTCGCCTACCTTAAGTTATTGGGATATTATCGGCCATTGTTAACATGATGCTGTCTATTCGAAATGATTCTGTTAACCAATAAATTAAGTAATTTAATATTTTTGTTTTTGATTCACTTTAAAAATACACTCCCTAACTTATAAATTTTTGTAAATGAACGAAAAAATAAATTTTTTCGTCTTAAAAATCCTTTGAAGGATTATTTATATTGTAAAAAGAAATGAAAAGATTTGTATTTCACATGAATTAATAAAATCTACGCAACGTTCTAAGAAAAAAGTATATGCTTACATCACAATCAAATAAAACCTTATTCGTGTGTCAACAAAAACACAAAAAACAAACGTAAATTTATTCTACGAATATCTTTGCAACAACAACAAAAAATATCATAGAATGACTACATTCCTATTTCGATAGACTGCATAAAAAACATTCTTCGCCAAAAAAGATCTAATTACATCATATCAATTCTTACTTTTTCTCATCAGACAACCCCTGAAGGCATACATAAAGATTGTGTTTTTATTTTTTTATCATTAATTTGACCTATCACAAAGGGCTTTTCGTTTCATTTTAGCAATTAGGTTAAATAAACAACATACCTATATTCTTAGCGATCCCGGGCACTTAATGATCAATCCTACTACTTGGTGCACTGAAGATCATGTTTTAAGTAAGTAATTTTTGTGCGTAATTTAAGGAAAGTTATATGTGCTGCATAAAATTTGAAACCTATTACTATTAGTTTTTAAAACAAGTGTAGGGAATAAGATTAAGGAAATTTTTCAAGCTTCATAATTTAAACGAAACCTAAACGCGATTTAAAACAAACTTAAAAGATTAAACATAAAACTTTTCACGTAATTTTCCTTTTAAATTTGCGCAAACCAAATCAAAATACAATGCATTCGATTTCAGAAAATTGGGTTCGTTATAATGAAATTCAAGCGGATTATATCGTTAACATTGATAACAACAACAAACAACAATTTGTCTACGAATGGAAACGACAAACCAACAGTGTTGGAAAGTATGGATTCTCACTTAGTCTATAATACACACACACAATCTGAGAAAAATCATTTAAATTATTACAAAAAATTAAAGTTACTAATTTCAGGGATGTAGACATTTGACTACGATGAATTTAACAAGTTCCAATCTGTTCTTATCTCTGCTCCGGAAAGCCAAGTTGGTAAAACCTCTTGTCTTGCATGTCAAAGGTCCCAGGTTCGTGTCCGGGCATTGGGAAATTAACGGTCGGCCTATAACCGGCCCGTGCAGTCAAAAAATGTCCCACGAATAATACCTCGTATAGGTGAGTGCAAGTTAGCTATGCTCCAAAGCCCCGACGCCTTTAAAAGCTGCGTTGGGTGCCCATTCATGTGTCGGCTTTTAACTTGAAAGTGATACTAAATACGACTCCCGTGCTAATAGCCATGGTGCAGCTGTAGTGTGCTGATAATCAACTCAATCTCCCAAATATTTAGTAAATAGGTTGGTACATGTATCTTCAACTTTGTGAGCTTGATCAGAGACCCGTTTATAAACCTTCGTCAAATAAGACAGACAGATTTTTTTTTCACCGACACTGAGAAAGAAAGTACACTCAGAGTGAAGGTTGGAATCGAACCAGCACCCGGTACAGTGTGCAGACTGTTAACGTAATGGGCTGCGATAAAACCCACTAGGCAACCCGGGTCCCGAATTATGCTTGCGTATATATGATTCGTTTTTAAGATAGGACTGTCTATGATTTAAACCCAGGCATTCTGGTATAGTTAGGTTAGGTTAAGTTTTGAATCATCATCGCACTAGAGCTACACGAGGGCTATTGGCGACGGGCGTTGTATTTTAGAACCATTGTCAAGTGACGAGCCGACACCCGAATAGACACCCAACGCAACCGTTAAGGGCGACATCATACGCAGCGTTAAGACTTTTAAAGATATTTAACGTGCTCACCCATACACAGGGTATTATTCGTCGGACATTTTTGGCTGCACGGGCCTTTTATAGGTAGGCAGCTATTTTGGTGATGCCCGGACCCGAACCTGGTACCTTTCGCATGCTAGACGAGTGCCTAACCGACTGGGCTCCCCAGCCCCCTGGTGTATCACCTACACCTTTACACAGTGTACCATAGGCCACCATGTGCCAAAACAAACTAAAATACTTTCACCATATTAGTGATATTGACATTTCTCCTTTAATCCGCCCCGCGTTGTTGTCTGGCGTTGGCATGACGACGCTCGCGTGACGTCATTTGCCTTTCGGAATTTAATCTGGATAGAAGAGACTGCGCGAATTATGCTAATCTTTAACTGCAATATTTCGCTGTAGATATGAACCAGTTTTGGCTACATGGGGTTTAAAGGGGGATTTTTTAGTGATCTTCCCACTGGGGTGATGGATATGGTATAGAAAGTGATAATTTGAATAATCGTCGAGGAGAAAGTCAAGGTTAGATTAACTTTTTTGAGGGGTAAAAATAGATAGACCAGATGAGGAAAATATAAGAATGAAGTTATTGTTAAGTAATGCGCTAAAATGTATTCACTATTCATTCATATACGTCACGGAATTTTGTATATATATATTGCGTTTATGTTTTGAAAATAAGCCAAATTATACTTCAGTTCAAAATATTCTACCCTTGATATTGTTTGCAATATTCATAAAATGTAGCCACCAATGATTTGAAGGGAGTTGTGATCACTGAACTGAACTGAAACTCTGGAAGTAGCATCCCATGAAATCTGGTGAGGCATATTTTGGGGTCACTTGGCGACAGCTTTAGTGAGAATATGTGGCGAGCAATTAGGATTATGCCGACAACATCCAATGCAAACTGTTAAGTCAATTTGAATTTTTACTACCATTCACCAACAACGCCATCACTCATAAGGTGTCTCCATACACTCGACTCATTCTTCAATGAATTTCCTTCCCGACAAACTAATTACAGCTTGCAAGTCTAACTTGGTGGCTACATTTTATGAAGAGGGCATTGTAAAGCTTGCTCACATGTATGACAATCGTTAAGGTGATTATGTCGAGAAATAAGTTGTATTATACATTACTTTTAGTAATAAAATCTTTTGTGTACATTGACCCGTCTTTTCTTTACAGATCACAAGACAACAAACAAACAACAACAAAATTTATTAATAACAAACAAACCTCGTTATTTATAAATTAAATACCAAACGAATCGCTTACAAGAGTAAATTTTTTATTGATTTCCGAAGAAGCTGTTTCACCTTTGCTGTTTGTAAACTGACAGAAAAGCCAACATGCAGAGAGTAAATAATAATTTGCTTTCAAATGAATGTCCCCCCCCCCCCCCCTCAAACATGTATTTCGGTTTTTGATAGAAAATATAGGGAAAGTGAGTGAATCATTTAAAAAAAAAACAATTGCACATAAAAAAATAAAAAAAATATTTTTAAAAAAGTATTTGCACTTGAACTTAATTATTTAATTTTTTTTTACGATATTAACAAGTCCTTGATTTTTCAGTACAATTGATGAATTATGAAAATATGGTGAAATAACATCCTTTTATTTGTTTACAGCATCAAACAAAATTTTTTCTTTTAACAGTTAACTTTTTAATTCAAAAACTTTAATACGGCATAGCAAGACAGATAGCAAACTACTGAAAATGCCGAGCATTAACAATATTTTTAAGTCATTTTAAGGTGGACAAAAGTATATATTGCCAAATGACAACTGTGTGTACTAGAGGGTTAATTTTTTATGCCATTTTTGTGCTGCTATTGAAAATTAATAAATTACCTTAAGTTGAGTAGTGGTAGAGAGATTAAAGTTTTTGCTGTAATATAAGTAGTTAATTTGTTTAATCTGTATTTAAAACTTCTCAAGTACCAAAATTTTTTTTGAAGAAAGACTGTTGTATTTTTTATAATATTAAACCAAAAAATCAAAAGTATAAATAAAAGTTAATAAACTAAACACCAGGAAGATTTAAAATGATAAATCACCTATTTTATCACCTATTAAAACATGTTAAAGTATAAACTGCCTAAAATCTTTAACCCAATTTTCCCGTATCCTTCAAACTACAAATATACCATTTCGCCAACCGTTCTTATGAGTTCAAGTTCGTTTGTAACTTTTGCAACCGATCCTTCTGTGCTTGGAATAATAATTGATGATTTGAAAGAGGGCATTCTATTTAAAATTACGAGAAAATTAAATCCTTCGTCTCAAGTGTAGGGCGACCAGACACATGACGTACCGCATTTCGTAAAGTGGTTCAGTTTGTTATTCAACAATCTATCTATAAAAAAATTGCAAATAGTCTGTTTTATTTTTTTTTAAACAAAAACTACCCAAAAATAAGAATTAGGAAAATTTAATGATTATTTCTTAGTCGAAAAGTTAATCACTGAAGCAAATCTGGTAATTGGCTTTCAATTCAATTATTAGTGACAGATGATGAATTATCCGGTTGGAAAAGGCTAGGAACATTTCCTTGTATTTTTACGACTAGGTAGCTATCGTGTAGCTTTAGTTAGTGACGTTAATTCAACCTAACCTTGCTATTTTACGATCTCGAACTAAGATTTGTACTTGTTCAAAAATGAACAGTTAGTTTATTTACATTGTAACGAACAGGTTTAAAAAAAAAAAGGATGTTTTTTCTACTTCATCAGCCTCTATCGATGAAGACTCTATCGATGATTTAGTGGCAGCGAATGTGTTAAGCACAATTTGTTTTAAGAGAATTCATACATTTTAGGAAAATATGGCTTGTGGGTTTATGACAATGTGAACACATCTGTCATTATATGTAAATTCTTCAAAAAATTTCACTTTATATTGCATTGCTTTGGGTCTTTTGAGGGTCCAAATAAAAAGTGGTACGAAAGCCAAGTGAATGAACAGTACTTTTACCAGTGAATGAACACAAAAATGTCCCATCAATAAACATGTTGGATTTTAATTAATGACCAGGACAACCAATCAGATGTCAGATAGCTTCCTACGAGATGAGAGGAAGTCAGTGTTGCCATCCTTCCAGTGGAATGATTTTTAATCCTTATTTTTTAAATGTATTTACCAACTGTTTATTCTCTGGGGCCCGTTCATTCAATGGTCAGTCTACCCAATTTTCGAACAAACATTTTTAACAAATATGTATTTTTATAATCAATATATAACCTTTTCATATCACAAACATATATTTAACAAATATATATATATATTTATAATTCGCTTTTTTACAAGTTAAACATTATCATTGTTTAATAAATGCAAATTACATAAATACACAACATCTAAAACCCTCTGGTATTTTTTAAGTCAATAATTTTTGGAATTCAATCCAAATAACATGATTTTTTTAAAAACTTATCGAAAACTTCAATCACAACTGAAATAAAGCTATAAAGACCCCAGACTATTCACTTCCCTGCAAGTCATCTTACAACATTTAAAATCAACAAAAACAAAATTAAAACTTTCCTTATTATCCCCTAACATGTCTTGAGATTTTCAACGATTAACGAATATCCATATTTCCTTTAACCCTTCAAACTATCTATCGGTTTCATATCACTCAATTAGCGCCCCGTTTCAGGGGTATTTAATTTCGCGAGCACCGTTCACGCTCCTTAACCCAAACTTTGGAATTTTATCTCATCTGTGGAGATAAGAATGAGGTAGGAGATGATTGGCGCGAGAATAAGTGAAGCCTTCTGAAAATCGACAAATCCATAAGATACGCCCAAACAAAATAAATTGCACTTTTTATGTTATTTATATAATAAAGGTCTCATTTCTTCTTTAGTTGGTTGGTAGACATAAATTTTCAGGCTGTGTGCTTGGTCAGAGACTCGTTTATAAACCTTCGTGAAGTAAGACAGACACAACACATACACATACATACGTGGTAGATGCTGCCATCTATCGCGCGCCACCTCCACAATTTATACATGTACCTAAAGGAGAAGGAAATGGTCTTCAGGGACCTGTACCAGAGAAAAACTGCGCCATGACCGCCCAAAGGACTTTCGGACCCAACGGATTACTCCGCATATACTCGACGGGTCTTTAATTTTACCGAGACTTGATCGTGGACCTTCTGATCCCGAGATTGATATAATAACCCCAAGGCTTGCCACAGCTCAAATTTCTTTGTTAATATTTGGATATTTAAAATTAAAAATGATTATAATTGGTGTTATTGTAGATTGTAGACCAATATGGCAAATTCCAACACGGTTAATATTTTTAACTTGATATAGAAGATTCAAAACTTAATTATATGTGTTTCGTGGGACTTTAAATTAAAGTCTGTCTTAGCGTTTTCACAGTTTTCACAGTTGCAGTGCCATCTATTCCATTACTCCGGACATGCTGCAGACAGTATGGGAAGAATTTCTCTTCGTTTGAATGCGTTCTGTATCTCTAAAGTCGCACACATTGAGCACTTATATTGAAAACTAGCTTAGTTTTCCTTCAATTTCATCTAGGATTTGTTGTATTTAGCATTAAATAAACTTCTGTAATGTACCATTAACACCCGGACATTCTTTTATGGACACCCTGTATAGTATAATATTGTCTTTGCCAAGTTCGAAGACTCCGGAAGGACAAAGAGATAAAAGATTTGGGTGAAATAACGTCGATTCAGAGGTATTGAAAGACTGAGTGAACCCATGTCTTACCCGATTATAAGGGGATGGAGACGAGCAGAAAAAAAGAATCCCAGCTGCAGCACTTCAATAAAAGGGAACAGAGTTAAGTTCCTAATTTAAATTTAAAATATTTTCAATTTAATATAAATCTCATTACTACTTTGAAGAGCGGTTCAAAATAGCACAGATTTCTTTTAAGCGATGTTGATATAGTAATAATCGTCGCAAAAGAGCTTCAGGAGGGCTATTTGGCGACTGGAGTCGTAATTTAGAACAGCAGAGTCACGAGTTGACACCCGAGTAGGCATGTAATGAACCTAAGGGGTCATTGTTCGCGGAGTTGGACTTTGAAGCTTATTTAACACGCCCTCTCTCTACGCGGTTCTATATGATGTTCGTAGGACTTTTTGGCAAGAGATACCGGTAATAGGCTCTTAGTTGTTTTGGTTATTTGCAGACTCGAACCTGAGATCTCTCGAGCATGCTAAGCAAGTCTCACTGACTTCTCTCCCCAGACCCAGTGTCAGATTTCCGGCAGGGCAATCGGGGCACGTACTCAGGGCCCCCCACTTTAAGGGGAGTGAGGCTAATTTTCCTCCTGAACATGCTTAATGCAATTATCCCAAACTTTTTGATATGAAGTAAGCAAAAAAATTTATTCCATGAACAGAAATTGACAATGAAATTGTGTTTAAACTCTGAATTAATCAATTCAAGAAAATAGTTATTTTGGGGGGATTAAGCATGTTTTCCAAGCTAATTACTTCGGGTTTTTTTTTTTTTTTTTTTGGTAAAAACTGTAAGACTCGAAAATACAAGCAAATATTTTAACGAGGTATGTTTTGGGGCCCCCTAATTTTTGTTTGCTCTGGGCCCCTGAAGTTTTATCTGGCCCTTCCCAGACTACACAACTTCTTACAACGCAGTGCCAAATAATTAACTATTTTGTTTATTCGGAGTTTGGGCCGTGAATAGTCTAGTCTAGTGGTTAAGGCCTCGTTCTCGGAAGGTCCCACGATCGAGTCCCGATACCAATGAAGACCCACCGAGTTACGTGCTCGTCAAATCTATTTGGTTCGACTATCCTGTGGGCGCTCATGGCGCAGTTCCCTTCGGGTACAGGTCCCTGGAGACTATTTCCCTCTCCTTCAGGGACACAATGATAAATGGCAGCATCTGGCATTTGTGTGTGTTGTGTCTGTCTTACTAGATGAAGGTTCATAAGCGGGTCTCTGACCAAGCACACAAACATAAATATATATGTCTACCCACCGACTTTATTCGGGTTTATTCCGAAAGCGAACTACGGCTTCACGATGCAACGCCTTTTCTACAGAGATTTTTGACCTGACGTCATCCTTACTTAACTCTAACATCCATAATTTCTCTCCCCTTCAGCGAAGTTGGATGTGGGGTTAAAACTAATTGCGTAGTAGATGAGTTGAAAAGATGGAATTTCTGAGACGTAATTTAAATTCCGCCAAGGTTCGGGTGCTCAAAGGGTTAGGAGCTCCTGTTCTGAAGAGGTTAAAAGTGTGTTAAGCAATTATGGAATCATTTAAATATATTTTATTTGTTTATAGCGATCGAGCTGAATTTTAAAGAATATTCTCATACTATAAATGCATCGAGTGAAAGTTTTGAAATGTTATCTTCCCATCACTAAAGATACAAAGGGGAAACTTCGGTTAACCTTTTTAATTAAATCGTTTTATTTCTCTAAATCAATTTAACAAAGTTGAATCAGACAATAATATCGTAAAATAATCTTATCATCAAAATGGAAGTTTCAGGCAAACTAATTATTTTTTGGAAGCGGGTTTTAATTTTCTAAACTGTTTAACGACATATTCATATCAGAAGATTTGGCCTAGTTTTTAAGACAATTTTTTTTTTTTAAATCTTAAACTTGCCAATAGGTATTCTCAGAAAATATTTTAAAGTTATATTATTTATTTTACCATTTTTAATGGTATTGAAGATCGTACTTTTTCTAGTTTACTCCTTTTAAATAGTTCCGGATGAAATCCGACAAAACAAGCCATAATCCCGATAGGATATAAAACCGACAGGGTAATAAAATATTCATATTCAACCAAAACATAATTCGAGGAAAAAACACTTATACACTGAATTTACTTAAATTCAACTAAATTGAAATCAAATATTTTATTAAAAAATATTGATTGAATATTAGTACTAGATTCATTCAAAAAATGCACATGCAAGCAAAATACTTTGTATCCCTATAGTTTTGGTTAGTTTTAAAATATCGTCGCACTAGAGCTACACGAGGCTATTGGTGATTGTATTAGTACACTGCGATCCAAAAGTTTAGACAATGACGTTTTTTAGCTGTAAAATTTAGATTTGTGAAATTAGAATATCAAAACATCCCTTATCTATTAAATACGTATTTTGAAATGCTATAATTGAAACATAATTGCTTGATTTGCTATAACAATTTTTAGTTTCATAAAATAAAATTTTGTATGGTCCCAAAAGTTTAGACACAAATACGAGATTATGCTAATTTAAAGTACAAAATTGCCTAATTTCGCATTTTTATTGTTAAATTATATAATTTTTATGTGATAAATTTAAAAAAAACGATATCCGGTGAACTAAGCAGATTTTATAACGATATTGGTTCAATTTTACACCAAACAGACAATTAAACCATATTAAATCTTATTCAAATCCCATTTGCTTCAAATTTGCAATTTAACATATCTAAATACGAACCGAATGAATACCAGTCCATCACCTTAAAGTTTTGAAACGAATTCGTGGATTTAGAGACATGCATTGACCAATTTTCTTGATGAAAAGTGCAATCTTTCCCATATAAAATCACAAAATAGCGACATATCATTCTATTTTGCACTTTAGTACAATGCAGAGATAGTCACCTCTTCAAAAACGACAAAAAAGTAGGAAATTTTAAAGCAAGTTCACTCCACACAATTACGAAAGTTCCTTCTTCATACTAAAATTTGAAGTTTCTTGAGAAAAACCGGTTTCTTTGAACCGGTTACAATTTAACCGGTCGCTTTAGTGCTGTTTAAACACGTTCGGTTTAACCGAATATTGAAAAATATGCTTTTGAAAACACCGGTTTTTCCCCTCAAAAACTCTAGCATCAAGGTGGTAGTTTGTAATGGTGGAGTGAATTTACTTTGGAAAAACCGAATTTTTTTGGCGTTTTTGAAGAGGTGACTATCTCTGCATTGTACTAAAGTGCAAAAAAGAATAATCTGTTGCTATTTTGTGATTTTATATGGGAAATACTGCACTTTTCATCAAGAAAATCGATCAATGAACGTCTATAAGTCTACGAATTCGTGGCAAAACTTTAAGGTGATGAGCTGGTATTCATTCGGTTCGCATTTAGATATGTTAAATTGTAAATTTGAAGCAAATATGATTTGAATAAAGATTTAAAGTGACTATTGTCTTTTTGGTGTAAAATTGTACTAATATCGTTATTCAATTTGTTTAATTCACCGGATTCGTATTTCATTAATTAATCATATAAAAAATATATGATTCATCAATAAAAATGCAAAATTAGGTCATTATGTACTTTAAATTTGCATAATCTCGTATTTGTGTCTAAACTTTTGGGACCATACAAAATTTTATTTTATGAAAAAAAAATTAGTTATAGCAAATCAAGCTATTATATTTCAATTATAGCATTTCAAAATACTTCTTTAATATATACATAGGGATGTTTTGAAATTCTACTATCCCAATTCTAAATTTTACAGCTAAAAAACGTCATTGTCTAAACTTTCGGATCGCAGTGTATTATATTCATTCAACCAATGCACATCCAAAGAGAATACTTAGCCTCTCTCTAGACTCTAAGTCCTTAACTAATACATCAAGAAATTCAAATATCCCTGTTACGCAATTTCCCCAACTCTGACAGTTGGTTTCAAGACGTGAGACATAGCGGACTTTACGACGCCAAGCGGTCGCATACCGGAAATTCTTAGCTTTCTTTTTCTCGCCAAACAAAGCCAAGAAATTTATTTAAAGGGAATCCCACCATTTAGTCCGATAAGAGTGAGCATCAGAAGTAATTCGGTTAAGAAATTTTAATCAGCTTTTTAAAAATGACCTGAGTGATACAAACCCATTCACCTGCCAATGAACTCTGATAGTTTTTCTAGCAACACAATTTTTTTTTCAATAATTAAGCTATCAATTTTAATAAATTTCAAGTTTCGTGGAAGTTTTCAAAATCATTAACCGCATAAATAAAGCTTTAAAAATAATCAAAAATACAATTAATCAGTTGAAAACTCAAACATAAATCTAATTGCAGTGAAACAACTTTACATTTGTCGAAACTTTATAATCAAAGGAAAAATCAATTTCTCAATCATGTGCTACATAATAACTTACTATGCACTATGGATGTTCTAGATCAAGTTTCTGCAATACAGTCCTTAGCATGATATTTGCAATATTTTATTATTGTTTTTAAAAAAGGCATGACTTCAGGCATCTATCTTAAAAATTAAGTATCTGGATATAAATGTGGGTTATCATCTTGCGACCTGGCGTACCCATTTGCGGACATTTTTTAAAGCTCCCCACTAAGTAACACGTTAATTAGTTCCGAAATCTACCTGGCCCTATAGAAGAAGATCAAAATATCAGTTTCCAGCCTTTGGGTATAGGTATCAGTAATTTATTTCTATAAAAAATGAAGTTGAACGAGGGTCAATACTACATGAGAGTTCTTAAAAAATTATTAATTTTTTTTCTAACTTTCAAAAAATTCCTTTAGGATTTAATTTTAATGGTATTTTGCATTGAAAACAATGTTAAAATGAAATGTTAACTACAAATAAGGGATACGGCCTTTTTTTATTGCATTTATAGCACAAAAATGTGTATTTTTAGAGTTTAAGGCGTGTTCCTAGTAACTTTTAAACATAATTTTAAATAAAATCTTTTAAAAACATGCCTTTTTACCATATATTTGTATTAAAAAATATGTTTAGAATAAGAATATGCGTGTAAGTAGGATTTTGCTCGGGTCTTAAGAGGTTAAGTATCTTGTCTATAATACAAGAGTTTTTGTGATCATTAAAGTTACGGGAAAATATCCAAGATAAGTTCTTCCATAACATTTTTATTTTATTCTCATTATATTATTTCATATTATTATTACTTCATTCTAGAATTAATTCTTTCTAAAGTGGGATTGTCACTGACTATAGCTACTCGTCAGCAAAAATAGCTGCGAAGGCAAAATGGCGGTGCTTTTCACCAACTGTTGAATAGGAAGCATTTTTATTGGGCTTTTGGTGCTCCTGAATGGGAAATTTATTTGTAGGTTTTGTGGGCAACGCTTAAACACTTGGATAGTGTTATTTAAATGTAGCATTTAGTTTGAATGATATTTTTTGTATCTTCTTTTGATGTGTATAAATTTACGTTGCACTTGAGCGACATGAGTGCCATTTTCAGGTTGCATAATAATTTCGACCTACGCACCTGAGCTGGCACGAAATGCAGTCGTATAGCGAAATCATACTACGTGCTGCAGGACATTGGATTATGGAAGGTGTGGGTTGAAGTAATTCCATTTATTCATGGATTGGGCAAGAGTGACTCAGTCTTTCATCTATTAAGTGGGTCGATAAAATGAGTACCGAACATCTTGGGAACTAAACACTGGGGGGTCCAAGTGAGGCTGACCAACCTAACCGGAAAATATGTCTAACAACCCGGAACTCTTATTCACGAAAGCTGAATTGGGTACGCAGGCTTTGGCCCAGTAATGGTCTGTTACGCCAAAGAGTTTAGTTCAATTCCATTTACTTAACGGCGTTATTTAAAGTTTTAATTACTTTTTTGCAGCATCTTCCGTGGATTTGATAACATGCCTAGTGTAAATACGACAATATCTGCGAAGGTTACGTGGCCAGTGCCTGTTCTATGAAATCTAAGACTATGGGCACAGCCTATTTTGAGGGCCCCTTTAGGGAAAATGTTGTGTATGATTTCCAGTAATGATGTTGCTGTATGACCTATGTAACGAAGTTTTGCTGCAATTTTATATGCTTCCTTAAAAAAAATCGATTAAACGAATAACGTTAGGTCAATTTCTCAGTTGAAATTGAGCAAAAAACAAAGTGGAGTATCAGAATTTTTTTTAGATTACTGATATTTTGGGGATTTACAGCACTCAGCATAATATAAACAGAAATTTAGGGGCCCCTAAAATTTGGAGGCCCGGGCCTAACGGGCCTTATGAAAGAATATGCCCCGTTCATAGCTTCATGTAACACCCACTCCGCCTGCCCATGTATAAATTGAATTTTTTGGGATTTTTTGAACTGGTCATAACGTCATTTTAGAGATACGTCCGCACACTGTATATAAGCGAGTTGCTTATCCCAAGTTGGGGTTGTTTTCATAATAATTAATTAATTGAATTAATAAATTGTTAATTGAATCAATAAAGCTTCGACTGTTTCAATATCTCGTGTACTTCCTAAGCCTTCTCGACAATATCATTATTTTATCCGTCTTTGAAATTTTGTTTGATGCTGGTATTGAAGATGTCAACAACAGCCTAATTCATCCAAACGTCCAAAATACAGGCACATTAAATACGTATTTCATAAAAATTTAAAAACATTCATACATAAAAATATTAATTTCTTATATGCTCAATATATTCACTGAGAAATATAGAAAGCGAAATACATACATAATTCCTTGAAAAGTTCCCTCAAATTACTCAACAAATATGCGTTTCATACATTTCGATTGTTCAAATTTCAATTTACTCTACAAATGAACCTTAAGCAATATCACGCAATGAACTTTTAAAATTATTAATTTCAGGATCCGTTCTAATTTGAAAGCTCACATGTTTGACGATAATAGAACTATTTTTAACAACTACTGATTGTTGGAAGTGGTTTCGAACTTAAGTATCTGCTTACGAAATTAGTTTGAATAGTTAAAGCCTTTAAATCACTAACAAGCGAGTATTTTGAAATTTAAATTGCACTTAAACAGGAAATTAGAATAACTTCAATAAATTAAAATACGAATCTTATGAAAACTATGAGTTTAACTAACCGAGTTAAATAAAATAGAATTATGCCGTAAAATATATTCCAAACAGTTTGTAGTAATGAATACCCTCAGTTTGTTTAATTTCTTCAATTCCATGTCTGAGCAATTAGTAATTCATACTTATTTAAAAAAAAACTTTTGATATTTTTGAAATAAAAATGTCTTTATAAAGCTATGTTTATCTACGTCTTAAATTGCATGATTTCAGAAATATGGATTCATATATATATTTTTTTTTTCATAAAAACCCACTGGTTTATCATTAGCAAGAAAAACAAGAAAACACATGATTGCATAGTTCATACTCTTAAACCTGTTAAGCCATTTTATAATTATAATTTATGCTATTAATTTTAAACTAATCAACAAATTAAAATTCAAAATGATACAAATATTTTTCTTTGCTAATTCTGCCAATTTTCAAACTTTTAACTATTTTTTTTTTTTTACAAACATCGATTGTGTCGTTATATCTAAAAACAACCTACGTTAACCCTCTAATGCATACTCTTGCCGTTTGGCAACAAGTAACATAATCCATTTTATTAAATTAAATTAGAGCTCCCTCTTGACAAATTTGTGTTTTTTCATCTTTTAGATTCCATTTTGAAGTTTTAGTTACTAATAGTCCTCATAGATGACAGTAGTAAAAGTGTATTCAAAATTAGAGAGTGAGGTTATTAACTGTTGTGAAATTACGTTTTTGGCAGTATTCAAAGTATAATAATATTAATACTAAATACAAATAAATTGTTTTGAAAAATTAATTAGAGTTAAAAAAGGTTATTTTGAAATATATTTAGTAGTTTTCTAGTCATTCTTAACGAAATTGGAATTTTGCAGTTGTTTTTTGTCATATGGAATTTTTTTTTAAATTGAAATTATTTATATTCTAATGCAGATAAATTTTTTTCGGTATTTTTCCCATGTGTGAGTATTAAATATACATATATATTTTTTTGAGATGAAAATAAAAATTCATGCATTAGAGGGTTAATAAAACCTTTCGAATGACACCGCTATTTATATGACACTATAAAAAAACACACAAACCTTTTAACGTCATAAATATCAATGCGCTCTATTAAACTACTTTAGAGGGGCGTAAAAGTTCCGTCTCCACTTTTCATTTGACAATTTTAAACACCGAAGCAGCCTCTTGAGTGATCCATAAAAACCAAGATGGCGATCAGCAAAATCTGTCATTTTTCAACATGCGCTTTGTTTGCCGCAAAAGAACCAAGTTCACTATTAACAGGCGAAACAGTTAGACAACATATATTGCACCATTTAAAATTTTCCTAAAAATGTGGCTTTTGAATCAGTAAATAAATAGGATAGTTCTTACGTAATTTCAAGTTTTAATTTTGAGAGTCGACCTTTTAGAACTTAAGTTAAAGAGTGAGCAAGAAATGCTTCACGTCGTGTGGCAACAGCTCCTGCGGTATTGTTTTCATTTTTTAAAATTTCATTCATTTTGTGCACTACAATAATCTGTGTTTTTTTTTTTTATCTATTAAATTCCATTTTGTAGTTTTAGTTACTAATAACCATCATAGATGACAGTAGTAAAAGAGCATTTAAAATTAAAGAGTGATAAGTTATTAACTGTTGCGAAATTACGTCTTTGGCAGTATTCAAAGTATAATAATATTAATACTAAATATAAATAAATTGTTTTGGAAAAATATAGTTCAAGAGGGATATTTTAAAGTATATTTAGTAGTCTTCTAGTCATTCTTATCAAAATTGGAATTTTGTAGTTGGTTTTTTTTTCATATGGCGAAAATTAAAAAAAAATTTAATTAATTAAACTCCAATGCAGTTGAATTTTTCAGAATTTTTTACATAATGTACGAGTATTAAAAATGCAAATATATTTTTTCGGGATGAAAAAAAATGAATAACAGGGTTCAATCAAGATATCTTGGTACTTTTCGGCAAAGCCATGCCAATAAATAATACTGTTTCTTGTACTTTATATCCGGTGGACGGTATATTTTATGTCCCTCCTATTCTAACTGGTCGCTGTCATCGTGAAAGGCCTATTCGGTACGTGAGGTGCTGACTGATACCAGCTTTTAAACGCCGACAAAAGAAAGAGGGACACACAAGATTTTTTCCCCTTCTATCTTACCACTGTTTTACTTTGAAAAAACTATAACTGTCCCTTTTAAGAGGATTTATCAGCCAAATTTATTTTGATTCTGACTCACCAGGTGGCATTACAAACTTTCGCCAAATGATACGTCTGGCGATTTAAAAAAGGGGATACGTTTCTCTTTCTGATGGGGTGTGGTGCACGCGGCAAGATTTCATCACAAGATAGAGAGGATTCGATTGTAATCAAGGGTTGACTAACGAATACTGGTTCCGGTACACGTACACTTTTGATAGACGGAACGATTTTCTGGAAATTTATTATTTGTGTTGCTTGGTTATTTCTCTTTCATTTAATTTTTTTATTTGTTTAATAAATTATATTTATTTTGTAAATCTTACGATCTTTCAGGAAACAATTTCTTTTCTGGTTTGCACCGTACTAATATATTATCTTTCCATTTAAAATTATCGAGATGTGATACCGCTACGAATACTCTAAAGTCATGTGCAAAGAGGGTACTACAAAGCATAGTTTGATCATTTATGTAACTTTTTATCTACTCAACATATAAGTAAATTTTTTATATGAAATTCTATAAAATTTACTTATTATAAAACAAATTTTAAAATTTATGAAACTTTAGCCAAATCTAAAATAAATGATAACAAACATAAAACTATTTGAACACATTGGGATTAGGCTTGCGCACCAAATTTTGAGGTCAAAATTGAAGAAATGACCAAGCAAATGACTTTATATTGTACAAATATGTTCAAACAAAGACTTACACCTAATTTGAAGCTCAATTTTCATTAGAAATTATTTTAAGAGCTTTTTTTCTAAAAAAATTATAAAAGTTTTAGAAAAAAAGCTCTTAAATAATTTCTAATAAAAATTGAGCAAAAAATTAGGTGTAAGTCTTTGTTTGTACATATTTGTACAATATAAAATCATTTTCTTTGTCATTTCTTCAATTTCGACCTCAAAATTTCGCGGGCAAGCCTAATCCCAATGTGTTCCAATAGTTTTATGTTTGTTATCATTTATTTTAGTTTTGGCTGAAGTTTCTTAAATTTTTAAATTTGTTTTATAATAAGTAAATCTTACAGAATTGCATATAAAAAAAATTATACTTTTATATTGAGTAGTTAAAAAGTTACACGAAAGATCAAACTATGCTTTGTAGTACCTTCTTTCCACATTTTTAAGACTCTTATGACCCCTTAAATCTAGTTCCGTATTTTAATTGTTGGCGTAGCAATCTTTATGTTTGTTAAAACTAATGGCATACTAATGCAAAAGTAGAAACCCCAATGTATAATGAATCTGTCGTATTAGCAGTTTTAAAGGCAATAAAAAGGTCAGCAAGATACAAACAAAATGGTCTCCAAAAACATGTGCAGGAACCTTTTTGTATTGCTAGTGACAGTTTGTCAATTTGTTCATTCGGTTGCTCTTGTAAATTAGACACTGAGTCTCTTTACTACAAGTTTTACTCCCGCCACTAATCTGTACATTCGTTCTGAAAGAAGCTTTCTACATTGCACACCTTTGGAGCCGGGAAATCTTGACGTGATTTTTGCAAACTTTTCAATTCCTTTAAAATAGCGTCGGACTGCGTGATTGGCACATTAAACTTTCAGTACTCTGCCACCAAACGACACATGTTCTTGAATATTGCTCGAGAAGTTCTAAAAGAATTAAAAAGCCTACATGTGCAGTTACTTAAATACTAGAATGAAATTCTCGTCGAAAGGCAAAGGTTTTATAATAACATTAACTGCCACTTATAACCACTTCCGCATAAGATTTATAACTTTAGAACAAATATAGACTAACCCAGCATTCAGTTACAATTTGAATCTTCAACTCTAATAATTGGCTACTATAACTACTATTTTCCTTTAGCAAATTAAATAAATAATCTTTATAGTTTGCTAAATTTATTTGCAGTTTGAAGAATAATTAAGTAAAATTGAATGAGTCAAATCCTGTAGCATCCTTTCCGTGATCTTTGGCAATGCTTTGAAAATCTCACCTTAAATTACACGAGATTCTTATAATTAAATAACAATCAATAACTATAATATTTGAAAAAACCTGATATTTCCAGAACATTTAGCGATGATAATCATGAAAAAACTCCAAATTGCACTGATATATAAAGGAATGTAATTGTAAATTAATATACCAATTAGCTCTTTAAGCAAAAAAAAAAGTAACACTCTGAATCACTTTCTTAGTAAACAAATATAATAAACATTAAAAAAATCACATTGCGGTATATTTTTTATAACGCCATTCCAAATCGATTTGCAAAGAAAAAATTAATAATCCTTAACATTTCAATTAAGGTTTTTCGTGATATTGCTGATGAGGCAATAGTAATTTAAATAACTAAAAATTAAATTAAAATGCTACTTTAATGGGTCGTTCGTCGACATGACACGATGACAGATGTCCGTATGGACGTACAAACAGAAGAACAAAAAGTATGAAAGTTAGGTCCCTGCTGTCCAACCTTTCGATGACAAAAATGATTCTTAAGATCTGATCTTTAGAACAGATTTCGTCACCGAAGTAAGGACAGGACGGGACACTTTGGGAAGACTACCATGTCAATATCTCCTTTTCTATAAAAAAAAATGTTTCGAATTTAAAAAAAGATTATAAAATATTCTAAAAATAACTTCAGGGCATCATCCTCATTAACTATACATCCCAGGACCCCTCCCTAAAGATCTTTAAATAAACGTTTTTTTCTCCCTTCAATAGACCCACAGACTACGGCCGTCATTTTAGAAATGGTAAACCAAAGGTCACCAAGTGATTCGATTGAATAACTCGTCAAATATTCAGACAAATGTAACAAAAACTAAGATTTAAGGGTTTATGAGGATTCTTAATATTTCTAAATTATTACAATTGGGTGCTGCCATTGGAAATTTGAAAGTTAATAGCATTTTTAATACGAAGACGGCCCTTAATGCATTTTTTTGTCCTGCAATTAACTCATGATGTTATATAAACACAAGGTCAAAAAGGTCCAATTCCATAGGATGACTAGCGTTCGAAATAATCACTACAGGGTACTTTTTCCACAGCTGTACCTATCAAAATCGCTTATAGTATCCAACCTACACTACAACTAAAGTAATCTAGTTTAAAAATCGCTTTCTTCTTTTCTTTCTTTGACTGGAATGATAACGAGCTCCGCCCACTTTTCCATGTGGTTTAGGTTTACAGTTTGAACTATTTAGATATTGGCGTTTTTTTCATTCTATGATTTGGCGACATTTATTTTTGTGTGTCATCAAATTTTAAAATCATAGATTCTCGTTTATTATGAACGTTTTTGTCATAAAAAGTACTTGAAATGTAAAAGCATCATTTAAGTTATGTATTAACATACACAGATAATGCATGAGTGAATTATTTACATTAATAAAAAATCTTTTTAATCAATTAAGCCAAGTTGTCCTACAGATGTCACCACGATTCTCAAAATGAAGCTTTTAAAAAAAATTAATAATTAAAAAACTGATTGATATGGTTCCTTCAAATCTTTTTTAAATTGTCTTTCATCCCTATTTGCGTATCTGGTGCAAACAGATCATACGTTTAAAAAATACTTTACAAGAAACTGTGATTTGAAAAATAAAGCATTACGTGTATAGGACTGACAGTCCCTCTTAAGCTTCCACTCTACGTTTATAACGTAAAAAGTCCGCCTGTCACCCACTTCCATCGCAAAAAATTACATATGCTATGGGCAAGTATTTTTGCGACATCAATCAGTTGGAAATGAAGTCAAATATATTTCACAAGGAAATTCTTTGATTGTATGTTGGTATTTAAAGCTTTGTTTCTATTTAAAAGCGAGGAATATTACATATTTATTCTTTGGAATATAAATTAATTTAGCAAACGATAAGAAACAATTCTTGAATTTTCGAAATAAAATAAATGAAACTTGCCAAAATAAGCGTGTAAATGTTTAATATGTAATTAATATTGTGTTTGGCTAGTTTTTCCTCTGTTGAACCCAAATGTTGTGTTAAAGCGGGCTAAGTGATAGATTCTGTTACAAAAATATATGTAGCGTACAAAAATCCTTCTGACAGACGACAAATTGATGTGAAACTTCCAAACGAACACCATTGCGTACTCTGAATGAGATTTTAATCATATTTTAATTTATTTTTAAGAACTTTAAAATTTTATTCAAAAAATTACACTTTGGCTGGCTGTAGATTGCTGTAAATGAACCAAATAGTTCTATAGTAGGGTAGATACTGAACCTGGCAACAGCACCATGGACCAACACGGATACAATATAGGGTGGCATGTGGGGCCCGATGGTCGAGTGGTTTGGTTCAGTCCGCGCGGTGTAACGGGTGCGGGTTCGATTCCCGCCTTTGCCCTGGGTGTACTTCCTTTCTCAGTATCGAAATAATAAATTACCTACCAATTTTGCCACTCTATTCGGGCTCCGTAGTGAGCTCCGTAGTGAGCCGATGGCAGCTCAGTACGAGTCGTTCCTCCACCCTTCTATAAAAAACTTTGAAATGAACTGGATAAAATGGAACTAACGATAATCAATTTTAAAAATTTAGAGAAAAAAAGTTGATTACAAGATTTTTTTAACTAGAATCGTATTAGTTTACATGATTCGCATGACTTTTGTATTATTTCTGGTTTATTTCTTATAAAATATTTATACTATAAATACCATTTAAATATAAATCTCTTACTTTTTTAAAAGGTGTATTATTTTGAATAAAATCTTTCTTGTTGCAGTTACAATTTTGTTTATCCATCCCATCATTTCCCCTTTTATTCAGTCAAAACTTTGAAAGAGATTCAAGTGTTTCTTTCCTTTTTTTTTTATCTTGCTGTTATTCATGACGTAAAATAAAAATCCACCTGATTTTATATTTTTCAAGATATTGTTTTGGAATAAGAAAGTTACGAAATAGTAAAAATAAAATACTCCTCTTTCTTTGCATTTTTTTAGATTTATTTTTTATTTTTTGGATGTCAACTGCAGTTTGTAGGAGAAAGTTTTGACGTTGCCAAAAACACTGATGCATGGAAGCAATCTTAAAGTCTGGAAAGCATGCGAAAATGCATGTTTCGTTTAATAAATACTTTTATAAACCCCTTGGATTGTATTAGTAAACATGATTCGCATTGTGCTTTTGTAATATTTTTATTTCATTTGTTTTAAAATATTACGATTTAAAATAACTAAATTTTTGATATCAGATCATAACTAAATTTTTGATATCAGATTTTGATCATGTGATGACCCATACATCGTTAAAAAAAACTTGTTCCAGCACCGAAATCCTGGAGCTTTCTAGCTGCCACTACTATTTCAAGTGTGAATTTACCGATTTTGAAGGAAAATCGTGACTTTGCTGCTCCGCAAAATTGTCAATTAAATCAACGCTCTAAATGGTGGTGGTAGTTAGAAAGTTCCAGCATTTGCTTAATTCATCCAAAAATTTTAAATGCGTAACCTCAACATGGAATTTGGAGAGTCTATTTTGCAAGAAAGATTATTCAAGTGCATTGTGATTTTAAAACAAACAGGTCAAAAACTTTTGTCATATTCAGTTAAAAGAAAGAGCTAACAAGTACAAATTTATCTCCCCCCCCCCCCTCACACACACACACAATAGCTCTTCAACCCAAAACGGATTTACAAATTTTTATTAATAAATGTACTCCTAACAAACATAAAAGCTACTAAAGCTAATGATTTATTGTAATCTGTGCGTCAAAATTGGTAGCGAGAGTCGCCTAGATGGTGTCACAAAGAAATGGCCCTCAGTTCTGGGGGAAAACCCAAGTCTGCAAAGGCTTAGCCGCCAATTAAGCAGCCCCGTCGGAATTATCTTATTTTACAAAAAAAAATGTATTGCTCTATTTTCTAAATAAAATAATGCCAACCCAACAATTCCCGTAAACCACACAATCTCAACTCCCAAAAAACAATGCATTATCCCAATCTTACAATTTCCAAATTCATTCTATACAAAATAATCTCAAAGCACCTAACCCTAATCCCCATAGAATTGCATGGACATTCCTCTCCGTAAATTGCTTAAGAATCTGCGAATCGAACTCTTAGAAATGCCTTGGAATTCCCATCATAATGGGGAAATTGTCCTCCGAAGTGCCATGTTCAGTGCCTAAGGGGTACGTGTTAGTTTAATTGGGAGTGCAAATAAGAACGTGTTGGGGCAAATATTTGTACTTTTATGGATAGTAAATAGGTCATAAAGTGCAAGAGCTTACAATCTTTACGCAAGAAATTAAATCACAAAATTTTATTTATAATGCATGTGAATTAACTGCTATCCTTAAGCTTTTGTGTTTTTTTTTGTTTCAAAACATACATCTTTTTGATAAATGTAATTGTTGTACAGTGTGTCCGTAAAAGAATATTGATTTTTAATGGTATATTACAGGAGTTTATTTTATACTAAATATAAAAAATCATACAGGAAATTGAAGGAAAACTAACCTAGTCTTTCTTAGAGGTGCTCAATATGTGCGCCTTTAGTGATACGGCACACATCCAAACGGCCTGTGCAATTGTGAAATCGATGTAGAGGTACAGGCGCATGCTTGATTGCATCTGAAACTGTTGGAGTTATTCTTTATTCGTCATCTTCAACCACAGCTGTCGAACTATTATAGCTGATACTATTACACTGTGATGCCCCGACCCGAACCTGGGACCTTCCGTATTCAAGATGAAAGCCTTAACGGACTGGACTCTCCAGCCCCCAAATATGAGTTATAAAAATAAAACTAATTAATGTCATAAAGAGTAGCGCTACATACTCAAAAACACACATTTTCATTTTCACGGAAAATTTAATTAAAATTCAATTTTAATTTAAATATAGAATTCAAAAATATATTAATTAGCCCTTTCAGTCCCAGTGATGCCATTTGGCATCATCACTTTCAATATTCTTTCCAAAATTTTTATGTCCCGTTATGACATCCAAACACACATCATTCGATTCTTCACACTTTGTTCTATCAGACAATATTTTACATTAATCTCAATAGAAGTCAGAACTTCTATTTTTTTATTTATAGAATAGAATAGTCAACAAGCGTTTCTTCTGATTTTTGATAAGTTCACTTCAGTTCCACATATTTAAAACACAATTTAAACTATTTCGATTAAAATAATTACTAATTTTTTTTAATAATATGGTCAGATACCTTAAAATATATAACTCTAAGTGTTTTTAGGTAATATATATTTTTTTATTTTGTTGTTTTCACAGTTAAAAATTTTTGGCATTGTTTCAAAAACCATATAAAAAATTTAAATGAATTTTTTTCTTATGGAATTCGTATATTTGACCTAAAATAAGCTTATTTTGTGAATATCAGATGTTTCTGTAGTGTAGGAAATTTTTGGGACTGAAAGGGTTAACAATAATTGTAATTAAAATAATTGTAAGTAAAAATAATTAATAATTTAAAATAGTTGTAATTAAAAATAATTAATAATTTAAAATAGTTGTAATTAAAAATTGTAATTATACAAATAATTGTAATTTAAAACAATTGAGAGCAAAACTAATTTTTATTTTAATTACAAATATTTTAGACTGAAAAATAATAGTAAAAAATTGACCCCCCCCCCCCAGATTTTTTTTGCGCCCTTTACAACCGGAAGGGCCGGTAAAACTGCGCCTTTGTCAGGGAGCCAGTCCAGCCCTGACTGTGAAACTCGGACATTCTTTTACGGACACCCTGTATAATATGAGTTTTGGGAATGTTTTGCTTGTTTTAAATATCAACTTAAATATTAAATATTATTAATCTTTTTCCCCCCTTAATTTTATGTATTTAAATATCAAACAATACATTTCGATTCAAATTGAAACTACAACCATATTTTAATAAAATTATAAAATAAATATGCGTTTAATAGACACATGTTACAATTAAGTTGGTTACAAGTAAGTTACAAGTAAGAATGTTTAACTTCTAAGTTACAGCTGCAAAAAAATAACAATTTACAACCTATTAGATTGTGAAAATGTTTTCTGTTGCATTTTTTTATGAAAAAAAAGCATGGTCAATCGGCATTGAATTTTTAGTTTGTAAGAGCTGCAATATAGTCAAAGTGGGGTTTCGTAAAGGCAATCCCATCTCCAGATCACGTCTCCAAGATCAAACATTCCATGTAAGTGAACTTTTTCTTTGAAAGGATTTGCTTAAAATAATATATTTCAATTTGGGATAATTACTAGCTATAATAATAAAGAGAACACAGAATAAATTTTTAAGATAAAAAGAGTATTCTAAAGGAAAGGAAATGTACTTTAAAAATGAATTTAACGAAAATACATGAGCTGTAGGGGAGACCGTGGCACAATGGACCACTTTTTCATTTTTTGCGCTATAAGTACGAAAATATTCATCCCACTTGTTTAGAAAAAGGTATATATATTACATATATAGCCTGGTTTTAAAATACACTACCTAAAAATATACTTTCAAATACTTTTTTTTAAATTAATTTTTTTATTACAAGTGAGAAAGTGGTCCATTGTACCCCAGGTTCGGGGTACAATGGACCACATCACGGGGTACAATGGACCACATCACGGGGTGCAATGGACCATGTCATTTTTTGCTGAAAAAAATTTATCTGCACTTTTTGAAGATTAAAATACATATAAAATAAGTAGGGGAGACCGGGGTTAGTTGGCATAAGGGGTTAGTTGGCATTGTGCCTTTAAAAAAATTCACTGTTGATTAAGAGCGCTACTGAGCCTGTCACATGATCGTCATTTAAACGTCCAACTTGCATGAGAACGCCAGTTGGATCCAGCCATTACCTTTAGAGGAAGGATGGAAAACGTGATTTTCATATAAGAAAGTAAAATTTTGATTCTTCAGTATTTGTCGTTTTCTACAGTAGTATAGTCATTCAGGAATAACATTCACAAGTTTTTAGTATCTTTGGGCATTTAGCTACGAGGTTATAAGTCCATTTCTGCTGTAGTTGATAAACAAAAGTTTTGGTCGCCATGTTTATTTTACTTGCTCCATTGGGGTTAGTTGGCATAGGGACTCGGGGGCTAGTTGACATAAGCTGGCTGGGTATGCCAACTAACCCCGCAACAACGGGTAAGTTGACACAAGTATGCCAACATTCATAGCGACCTAATTTTAGTTAGGTATAGGCTACTTCATAATAATAAATTATTATTATTTTTATCTATACATATATAAATGCGGAAGGCGTTTTCTTTTCGCAGCCATAACTCAATAACGGCTGGACAGATATTAACTTTACTTTAGATACTTTTACGTAGATTTGCCATACTCCAGAGTTTTAAAAAATGGCATAATTTAAGACTATACAAATTTCAGCTCGATTTCAAGCAAACGGTTATCTAGTTATTATTATGTAATAAACGGAAACTGTAAGTTCACTTTTTCTGCCTTACCTATCTATGATAATGTAAATATTTTTTGTTCAGATTATGAGGACCTATAAACGAAAAACTGAGAGGGCTACAATGACAGCAGATCATTAAAAGAGAGCTGTTGAGGCACACTTACTTGAAAAAAAAAGTTTGAGAAAAGTAGCGGATGAATTTAAGATCTCTGTTAGAAGTCTCGCATGGTATTGTAAGATCGCAAAATTAAAAATGAATTCTCTCTGCCTAAATAGTAACACAGGGTATTGGAGGATATGGGATAGTGCGGCAGGCGTTCACTCCTGAACAAGAATTTGCTTTGAATGAATACCTTGTGAAGGAAAGTGACATATACTTCGGCCTAAGCCCAAAAGAGGCAAGAAAGTTGGCATATCAATATGCAGTTGCTAATGGCACTGCACATTTTAGTAGTTTGGACTCAAAAGAATCAGCAGGTGTTGACTGGTTTTCTTTTTTCCTAAAACGTCACCCACAACCCAGCCAAAAAATTCTGCAGAATTGCTTCAAAAAAATTTCGATCTTGCAGTCATCTTTAAGAAATCTGCAGTTTTTTTTAATCAAAAGAAAATTGAAGTATATCGAATGGGGATTATGCAGTTTTTCTGTAGCAATTGTGCAGCAAATCTAAAGTCATTTTTAATGCTTCAGAAAAACTGCAGTTATTTTGAAGCAATAGAAAAGTGAAGCCTGACTATGGATATATCTGCGGTTTTTTATGCAGCAATTCTACAGCCATTCTGAAGTCATTTAGTCACTTTAAAAAAACTGCAGATATTTTGAAGCAATAGAAATGTGAAGTCTGGCCACGGTTGTATCGACAACTTTTCTGTAGAAATTTTGCAACCATTCTGAAGTCATTTCGGCACTTCTCAACTGCAAAATTCTGCAGAATTGCTTCACAAAAAAACTTTTAAAAAACTTCACAAAAAACTTTTAAAAAACTTCACAAAACAACTTCACAAAATAACTTCAAAAAAACTTCACAAATTCTGAAGGGATTTGAAACACTTAGTCTGCAGAATCGCTTCAAGAAAACTGCAGCTATTTTGCAGCAATATAAATGTAAAAATTGACCACAGGTGTATGTGCAGTTTTTTTGCAGCAATTCTACAGCCATTCTAAAGTCATTTCGGCACTTTAAAAAAAAAAATAGTTATTTTGAAGCAACAGACGAGCGAGAATATTTTCAAACTAAAATATAGTTTGCTCATATATTTACAGAACCAACTTCATAACAAGCTTCCGTGGCACAGTCGTTAGAGCATTAGACAGCTGCCCAATTCCCATCAGATCAAATCCCGCGCTCCTACTTCCCAAAATGGTCAGAAAAACAGCCCACTCGTTCGATAATTTATTTCTTTATAATTTTTATTTTAATTACATTTCGCTAGATGGCGCCACGTTTTCTTAAAAAAAGGCCAAAATATTCTGCAAAACTGCTTTACGAAAACTTCACAAAAACTGCAGTTTTCTTGAAGCAATTCTGCAGACTAAGTGTTTCAAATCCCTTCAGAATTTGTGAAGTTTTTTTGAAGTTTTTTAAAAGTTTTTTTGTGAAGCAATTCTGCTGAATTTTTTGGCTGGGAACTTTCAATAGTACCCCCGCGGCAACGAGTTTGGCTTGAACGTCCAGTTTCAACCCACATAATGTTCAAAGATTTTTCAACCTCCTACAGTAATGAACCAACATTCATTTACCGCCCAGGACATATGGAATGTTTAATTTTAAGCTGATTAACATTCATTATAATTGCACTTACATAAAGACGAGTAAAAACGCTTGCCTCACTTATGCCAACTTACCCCACTACCTATGCCAACTAACCCCGATACCGGGGTAGGTTGGCATAGTTTGACTGGACAAGGAAAAACATTTTTCACGCAAAGTGGCAACAATATGTTTATTCAATTGTATGTGTAATTTGTAGCCAAAATGTTTACCTACATTACCAACTTTTTACATTTCAAATATCTTCTAACCAAAAATTTAGAAAATTTTTGAAGTGAAAACTGTGCCAACTAACCCCGGTCTCCCCTATTTTATTTGAATTTTAAGTATCCAATTGCATTAAAATTTCTTTTAGTGAGAAAATATTCTGTCAGTCAATATTGAAAAGATGAGGAAAAAAAAAAAAAAAAAGTCTTATCGAACGTTAATATTTGCAAATGAAACAAAAATTAGTAAAAGCATTAAATTTTAACTAAAATTATAAGATCACTTTAAAACACATTTTTAATCATTATACACAACAACACCAAAAGTGTAGGGCCAAACTGTTGATCAAAGAATCTTCGTTTTTATGCGAGATTAATTTTTTAACCTTTTTAAAGTCTTATCTTAATCAATGTGGTTGAACATTTTACTAAAAAAATTAATTGTGGTTGAAAACTTTGCTAACAAAATTTAAATTTTGTGCATTTTACCAATTCTGAGAAAATGCGTTTGCTACTTAATTATTTATAACTACAACAAATAACTCACATTTTTGTTAGTAAAAAATCAACAGTAATATCAAATATTAATTTAAAAATTTATGATATGGTACTTCTGTAAATGTGTAAATTTATTTTACAACCAATTCAAATTTCTAAACTTATTGTTTTAAATAATTTAACACTCTAGTACCACATTTTTTTTAAAAAATACATTTCTCATTCAAAACACTTATTGTTTGAAGTCATAATACATAAATAAAAACATCAGTTCACTAGTAATTTGTCACTTCTGGTTTAAAAAAAAGCACTACCTATTAGTAGATGAGGAAAAAATCAATTACATTCAGAAGTGAATATTAGAATATATATTAAAATATTTTACTATTATAGCAAATTTAACTTTTAATAATTAGGAAGAACTTGTATCAATAATTTTTTTAACTAAAAGTATTTCTAAAGTTGCATGGGGTACAATGGACCATGGTCCATTGTACCCCAGATTTTGTGGTCCATAGTGCCCCTGTATTGTAGTTGAACAAAAAACAAAATTAAAATATGCTGTATTTTTATTTTCGAAACTAATTTATAGATCATACAGTAAGACAAATATCTTGCCTTTCAACTATGCTAAGCCACTTTATCCAACTATTGTTGCTTTAATGATGAGAAGATAATTTCTAGGAGATAGCTTTTTTACTTTCACCTGGTTAATACACATCAATAATAAAAAATGGCAAATGTGTGAGCCAACAACGCGCTTTTTCATAATAACTAGATCAAGACTATGCTAGATCAAGACTATGCCATCTATTATTTATAATTAGAGCTAATTTGGAAAATATACAAAATAAATAACAGGGAGTGGTCCATTGTGCCCCGGTCTCCTCTACAAATTTTTACGTTAAATTGCTTGTTTGATATGAATATATGCTGATTGAAGCAGCATTTACCAAAAGCGTTTCTAATGAAATCGAACAGTTTTCTTTCCAAGTACCACCTTCCTGCATCAACTAGGATGTTAAAGGTTGGGTGGTAAACATATTTTCAGGCTTCTGTAATTGGTCAGCGACCCGCTTATAAACCTTCGTCAAGTAAGACAGACACCACCACACTTACATACGCGACATATGTTAAAGGTAGTTGCAGTATTTATTTTTGTTATTGCAACAATCCACTATATTCTCGTCTTCCCTCCAAGGCTTCATAACTAACTAATATTTACTCTCTAATTTACATGACGCCTTATAACTCTACAATCTTAACCCTCTAATGCAGGAATTTTTATTTTCATACCAAAAAATATATATATGTATCTTTAATACTCACACATTATGGGAAAAATACTAAATAAAATTAACTGCATTAGAATTTAAATAATTTCAATTTTTTAATTTTTTCCCACATGACAAAAACCAACTGCAAAATTCCAATTTTGATAATAATGACTAGAAAACTACCAAAAATATTTCAAAATAACCTTTTTCAACTATGATTAATTTTAAAAAACAATTTATTAGTATTTAGTACTAATGTTATTATTTTTTGAATACTGCCAAAAACGTAATTTCACAAAAGTTAATAACCTCACTCTTTAATTTTGAATACACTTTTACTACTGTCATCTAAGAGGATTATTAGTAACTAAAACTTTAAAATGAAATGTAATAGATGAAAAAAAACGCAGATTTGTCCAGGAGGAGCTCTACTTTAATAGAATAAAGTGGATTATGTTACTTGTTACCAAACGGTAACAGTATGCATTAGAGGGTTAAACAGTGTAGTGTATATACTTTTACAGGTACGAGACTTGCCACTTCCAAAGGCATGGGTAAAAATCATTAACATCATAAAAAACATTAAAATCATTAATCTTTAAGCTCTCCTACGAAACTCGATATTCTCTTAATCTATTTATTGACCCATGTTAATTTATTGATTCGTCCTTTCTCACTGCGTAACATAAGTTAATTTCAACAACTTTGGATTCCACCATTAGTTCAACATATAATAGACACCAAGGGTCTGAAATTTGAAAAACAGGTAGTGAAAGTCGAGAGCTCAGTAACAGGTTTAAATAGCTCTCAAGTGCCGAGTTAAGGTGCAACACTAAAATGGGTTTTTAGTCAAACAAAAATGTGAATTTCTTTCTAAATATTTACAGGTATACTTTAGAAATGTTATTGCAACTTTTAATGAAATAAAAAAAATCAATTTTTCACATGTATCGCCCCGCTTAAACGCTTTTAACTGTATGTTTTTACATTTTCAGACAAATTTCAGTAGAGACAAAACAAGATTCTGATTTTTTTTAAATCTGTAATCCCTTGGTGAAAACGATGTGGGAAAAGTTTGGCTGCGTGAACCGGGTTCAATAGTCATAGAATAAGCCGCACCCGCTCTGTGGCTGAGAGGTAATACGTGTCCCCCTCATAAGCTTAAGTTTACAGGTTCATGCCTCGACTGAATCGTCAGATTTTCTGGATGGGGAAATCCTGGACACGCATGTCGCATGATTATCTGACATGTAAAAGATCCTTTGATTAACCATTTGTCTTGGGTTCCCTCTACAAAATTAAACCTCGGCATACTTTAAAACCCACAGAGAGCTCAGATTCATCGGAAACGTCGAAATTCGTAGCAAGAGTCTCCTAGATGGTGCCACAAAGAAATGGCTCTCAGTTTTGGGGAATATGCCGAGTCTGCAAAGGTTAAGATATTGCAGCCTCGTTGGTGAAAGAAAACAAACAACACGTCACTTACCTTGGAGATTATAGAAGAGGCAAAGAAAATTAAATGTTTCCGAATATAGGGGATTGCTACGTTGTATGAAATTTAAAGAAACCTTTACGAGTATTTCGAAAACCTTTTTTTTGTGATGTTCAGAAGAAACAATTTAAGCATTCAACGTTATTTTTCAAAACAAGTTGTTTACTGTATATTGGAGTTAAAGAATAATAGTAATTGCTCGCAGACCAACTCACATTGCTCTCACTTGGGCACCTGATGGAAAGAGGAAAAGGGGTCGACCAAATCTAACCTGGCGTCAGATGACGATAAAGGAAAGGAACAGTTTTGAATGGCCAAGCTGGGGTATCGCAAGGGATGCAGAACTTGACCGGAAGTTATGAAACGGTAGGCTTGTGGCCTCATGCGTTACTTGAGCGTTAGGAGACCTAAAGCCTCGGTTTCCTCTGAGTCCGTCAACAGATTTAAGCGGTCGGACAAGTGCGGTGAGTGACGTCATACAAACTACTGACATTGATTACGCTAGAGTGGTTTCCTCGGGAGCGTTGCCGGACAACTCAACACGACCGCCAGATTGAGTTGCTGTTGAGTGCTTTAAGGAAATCCTGATGACAACGTCTTTTGCTGTTGTCCGTTGTGCGGTTTGCTTGCCCAAAATTAAAAATTTGAGGAAATGACGGAAGGCTAGAGTTGTTTTACGCTTGCCGAGGAAGAAATGCTAATTGATTTTGTGAGAATTTACGAAGAACCTAAATTCTCCATTTTTGACATGAAAGACGAAAACCAAAACAACAACAGAGTTTGTTGAGTGAGTTCGCTAGGTTTCTAATTTCGTGTCAACGTAGCGTTCCGATGAAGCGGTGGCCGGTAGGGTGACGTCATCCACGTATAACAGCGGTCGCATTTTTCTGGCGACAGACTCCGAGGAAACCAAGGCTTTAGTAAGTAATTGCTCGTAAATTTACTGGTGTTTTTACAACGAACAATAGGTCGCCTACCTTGGCGGCTATGGAGGATGCGGGCTCGTCGAAGAGCAGCCAGATGCGGGGGCTTGACCCTCTGCCAGCAGGTCATCTTGCCGGCGTTGTACTGCTCTAAGAAGCCGAACTTGCGCGCCAGTTCCTCCTCGGTGGGCTTGTCCGCGTCCAAGTCCAGGTTGTCCAGGATGGAAAGCGTAGACTGAGTGTCTCGGTGCACAGTGTACGTCATCCAGCAACACGGCTCTACCTGTTAAGGGGTGAACCAAAACAACGACACCAAGTTAAACCTCTTAACACCCGAGCAAAGTCCTACACGTTTATTCTTAAAATATAATCTAAACATACTCTTCATACAAATATATGCTAAAAAGTATGTTTTTCAAAAAAAAAAATTGAAAAATTATGTTTATAGTTACTTAGGGACACACCTTAAACTCTAAAAATACATTTTTTAGCTACAAATGCAACAAAAAAAGCCGTATCACTTATTTGTTGTTAAGATTATTTTATAAGATTATTTTAGCATTGTTTTAATGTAAAATGCCATTAAAATTAACTATTAAAAGAACTTTAATTTTGAGAACAAAAATTTAAATTAATTCTTTTTAAGAACTCTAATATGAAGAGTACACGGGAAGAACTGTTTGATTTTGTAGAGAAGTTTCCTTAGCAGGCCACTTTGGCGAAGATAGCGAGTGATCGTCTATGCTTGTGTAAGGAAACCAGTTCCTACCACAGAGATCATAGTTAAAGTAATAGAAAGGCAGATCACGTGACATCCAGTGCTAACGACGGGATGCGCAAGGAGCTCCCAGAAGAGCCCCAATGAAGCCTGTGCTGTATGTCACGTGACCTTACACTCTATACTTTAACTGATATCTATGCGGTTCCTAGCAACCAAGATTCAGGCGATTGACGATCCCGACGCTTGGACTAAGCGAAGAAGAAAGAGAGAAACCTGTTTTCTGCCGCCAATGCTCGCCAAGCAGACAATTACGGGCGCCCGCCTAATAAATCAATCGGTTCTTCCCGTGTACTCTTCATATCGGAATTACCCTCGTTCAACTATATTTTTTTATACAAATAAATGACTGATACCTGTAATTAAAGGTTGAAAACTGATATTTGAATCTTCTACTATCGGACCATTTCAATTTCGGAACTAATTAACGAGTTAATTGTTTGTGCGGAGATTTAAAAAAAAGTCCCCAAATGAAGACGCCAGGTCGCAAGAGGTTAATATGCTGCTAAACTAATGCTAAGCATACACGAAAGAACAGGACTAACGATAGGTTCATGCGAACATTCGATAAGCACATCCATTTTTCAACTAAAGACGTTACTGAAAACATTTTACTTGCCAGTGATTGGTTTTGGGCAGAGTCACTATAAAAGGAGGCCGGAGTGTTCGTCATATAGGGATTTTTAGGATTACCACAGTCTTCTTTTCCACGTGGATCGAACCTATAGACTGCGTGCTTTCAGCCGTAGGTTTTAAATAAACTTATATTATTAAGAAAAGCAGTTTGCAATGGGTGGATGCTCGGCTATTAACTTTTCCAATTCATCCTAGATGCTACGAAAAAACGCACTACTTACCTTAAAAAAGTACTGATTAACATTTCGATGGAAATTTACAACTATGGACATGCGAAATGCGTTTCATTTTCATAGCACGTGACATCCAATGCTAACGAATAGACACGCATGGTGGACTAGAATGGGAGGGCAATGGGGCCAGTGTTAATACGGCATCATCGAAAAAATAAAATTTAATTTTAAATTTACAAAAAAAAAATACTTAAAAAGGATGTCAAGTCACTAAAAAGACTCCAAAATGCAGCTAGTATTTGTATGGATTTTTCTTTTTTTGTAATTTTAGAATAATTTGGTTTTATCGATGATGCCATAGCATTTTTCTTCTTAAAAGAGGTGGCAGCACTGGCCCATTGCCCTCACATTCTGGTCCTCCAAACGCGTTCCGTCGTTAGCATTGAAGGTCACGTGATCTGCCAATCTAATACTTTTACAATGATATCTACTATGGATTATTCACACTTACCTGGTTGGCGTCCAGCCCCCAAAACTCCAACTCTTCCTCGAACAGAGGCCCGCACACGTTGGTCGGGTAGTGCAGCTTCCCCGTCCTGTAGTAGTTGAGGATCTGCGCGAATACACCAGGGTGCCTGTCGAAGAAGTATTCGTTGAGCACCGGGTCGTAGTTGGCCAGGGCCTCGGTCAGCCTGGACAGTCGGGTGGCCGGGATCTTCTTGAGTGTGGCCTTGAGTGAAATATTTCATAAGTGTATTAGTATCTATTTTCTATTGTACACTTAAAAAATTAGGGGGGACTAATAGGGGAGCACTTTGCGTATTTTTGTTACATTTCAGTCTCAACTTTTTGTTTTTCATTCTAAGAATCTAAAATTTGTGAAATATCTTCGTCATATGCATCCAGAAAAATTGGTAAAAAACAGGGGGGGGGGGAGAAATCTTAATGTTTTTTAACTGAAATTTAAGGGGGGGGGGGGAATTGATCATAAATTTGGAATAAATTTTTTAAAAAATTTTCGAAAATTTATTTGTTAAAAATAGTTAATACAGTGAAACCTCTAAGAGCGACCAATCGCCCGTTCCCTTATAAATCGGTCGTAAATGGAGGTTGGTCGCTCCTAGAGTACAAAAAAGGAATTTTCCAGAAAGTTGAAATGTCATTTTACAACCTATTATTAACCAACAAAATTACGAAAATCTATTTATCATTACGTTTTTTTATTAATTCGCCAATAATGTACACCAAATTGTACTACATTACTTTTGAACACACTGTAGTATGCAAAAAATATTGTATACTAACTTATTTTAACAAACAAGTGTGTACTAATTAAACGTAAAAAAGTAAGAAGACATTTTTGACTCTTTTATTTTTCCCAATTACACTCTTAAAACAAAAGAGTGAAATCCACTCCAGTAGGAGTAGTGCATTTTCGACACTGGAAAGGAGTGAATATTAACTCAGACTGAGTTAAAATCACTCGTTTGGAGTGATCCTGTTGGAGGTTTAACATACAAAGGACCCACTCCTTTCGAGGAAGTGCATTTTCTAGACTGGAGGAGTGAAAATTAACTCAGACAGAGTTAAAATCGCTCGTTCGTTTTAAGAGTGTACCTCTTTTCTAATTTATTTTTTAAATCTAAAAAAATTCGTTTTAGAAAAAGATATTTTCTCATGAAATGGGATTTGAAACCGGTCGTTTGGGGAGTGAAATCTGGTCTCTCCCAGAGTGGTTTTTAACATTGAACACATAGGGAGGAAAATCGGTGCCTTTAAAAAATGGTCGTTATTAGAGGTGGTCGTTTAATGGAGGTGGTCGGTCGTAGAGTTTTCACTGTATTAATTTTGAACACTTAAGAATGCAAGCGTGAAGAATATTTATAGGGTCAATTTATTTCACATTTTTTTTAATTTTAATTCTTCAAAACACATGATTCTTATATCTAACAATAAATATATGCGAACTCAACTTATTAAGAAAAATTGCAAGTTGATGATTCCAAAATGAAATCATTTGAAGAGAAAGAGTTTTAACCATGCGCTCTCCTAATTGTTTTGAGCAGTGCAGATGTCACCAATGAAGGTGGCAGCACCATCAGAGGTAAACACGTTTCTAGAAATATTGTAATCTATTCAGGTTCTATCCACAACTTTGCGTATGATACATGAGAAAAAGGGCACACATTCTTTAGAATGGCACACAAATTCAGTCCGAAAACGAAAAAACAGTTGTACGAAGGGAAGTGGTATAATATAAAGATTGTGTTCCTACCGAAACGTAGATTAAAGTGTACAATTTTACATGATAAACTAATTATTTATGTGTTTGTTTTTGTTCGATTTTAGTCATATATGTTTGTGTTTGCTTGCAAGGGATTTTTCCCCCTTGGCGCTCCATAATATATTTTTATATTGTTTTTTTGTTTTTGTAAAAATAAAGATAATTATTATTTCCGTCAAGAATCAACATTAAATTCTTCGTTATCTATCTTCTTCGTCTAATCTAGCTTATTGTGGGTATTTCTAGATGAATGTGACACAATAAAATTAGATTAAAACTGAGAAGACCAACAAAAGAGAAGGAACCTTATTCTGAAACAAGAATCAAGTACAAAACAGAAAAAAAAAGTATACCTTGTACGTCTCGAAACGGATGCCGCCTATGTTCAAGACCACGCGGTTGTCACAGTCGATGATTGGCCGGCACGGCTGGTACATGGTACTACTTTAGGAGAAGGACATAGGCCGGTCTTGAGCAGTCGCCATTCAACTGAGAAGCTGGATGGCGGAAATGTACACAAACATTGCTGGTCCAAACATTGTTGGTTGAAACAACGGTATCAGAATAATAATGGTTCGGATATTTTTATCTGACGGAAATAATCCAAAACGTTGAATGTTTTTAGTTCACTTTTTAGTTCACAACTGGAAGTACACAAGTAGCTCCTTAAATAGCTGGATGGTGCATTGAAGCTTAAGCTAGTGGTAGAAAGATGTCACAGTACTAATCAATGGTGTGAGCATTGCTGGGCTGTCTTCATTCAGGAGCTTGAAGACATAGTTGAATGCGAATGTTTAGCTGTTTCAAAAGTTTGATGGTCCAAGATACGGTTTCCGAATAATAATGGTTCGGATATTTTTATCTGACGGAAATAATCCAAAATGTTGAATGTTTTTAGTTCACTTAATAGTATCCAATTGGAAGTACATAAGTAGCTCCTTAAATAGCTTGATGGTGCATTGAAGCGTTAGCTAGTGGTAGAAAGATGTCACAGTACTAATCAATGGAGTGAGCATTGCTGGGCTGACTTCATTCAGGAGCTTGAAGACATAGTTGAAAGCGAATGTTTAAAAGTTTGATGGTCCAAGATGTGGTTTATGTAGGCTTCAAGCTATATCAGTTTATAGAAAAATTTAAATAATATCATCACTGCTAGGTTATGGGCATCAGCTAAGCAGCTACCAATCGCTGATTATAATAGAATCTGAATGTTATGCTACTTTAAACTGCTTGATGGTAAGCTAAAATATGCTTTTTTAGAGTTCATCTGATGCCACTTCATGAGAAAAAGTACTTCATAAGTAATTTGTATTGTTGGCCATAGCTATTCCCATTAGGGTTTCAAACGGCCATCAAAAAGTTGTCTATCTATAGTACTTGACTAAATTGATTGCTTTAGTCTCGTTGTCAGCTAATTTGTTTCAAGCCTGATAACTAACCTTATACGGTTAGCAAGCACAATTTAAAAAGGCTAGAGATAAAAATTTCGCTAGTAGGAAACACTTCTCTTGAAAGTAATGTTTTGTCGAGAAAAATAACGTTTGTAATGTTTAGCCTCTGAAAATTGCAATGGATATAAACAAAACAGTCATCAGCTCATTGCAACAGATATGTAGTTATCATTCATGATTAAAATAATAGTTCACAACTGTAGATGATGAAATTGTTCCTGAACTAGTCGATTTTTATCAAAAAATGCAATATATTATAAAGCGCTGAAAACTTTGTGAGAAATTGATAGTTTGTAAGGTGTTCAAGCTGTAAGTATGACTCTCAGAATAAAACGGAAAAAACAAATAAGATATATTAACCTTCAGATGCTAATGAATGTGTTTATATATTTATCAGATATGTTTTATCACACTCAGAACGTTCTTAGTTTTGTTTTTCAGATCCATTTTTAACTTAATATTGACTTCATAAGGTAATTCAATGAATTGAAGAACAAAGTTGATATTTTTGTTTTATTTATAACCAAATTGCGGATATTTTTCAGTTGTATGTGGTGTTGTGGTAAGTTATTGTTTTATACGTGTGTCGTTTTTTAATAATGCAATATTTTTTAATATTGCAAATGTTATTCTAAATTATTTTTTTAGTATTACTACATCAGTTGTTTAACGTAACTCTCTCATGATATTTAAAACTAGCCGTTAATATTTTACATTTATTTATATGCTATAATTAAAAATATTTGCTAATAGCTAAGTATTCTTTGCAACTAATAATTTAGGTTTACTTTCGTGTTTTCTAGTTGGATATATACTAAAGATTCTTCGATCGTACAGAATATTTTTCAGATAAAATAACCCGTTCATGCACGTGAAAAATATTGCTTTTAAATATTTGAGAAAAATTAAAACATTGTTTGCTATTTAATTCTATTTGTCATCCATATTTTTTCTTAAGAATCAAAGACTCTTATAAGTTGGGCGAATGTTTCAAGGTTATCTAATGTGGAAAGCTCGGAAGTGTTTAGTTATGACGCCTTTCAGGACGGAGTGATAGATTTTAAAAATATTTGTTTCTAATTATGCTACTGTTATCATGTTTTTAAACAACTCATTTTTATTTTAACACACTATCGTATACGTATATTAGAAACCTATTTCAAACAATAAATAATAGTTTTACAATATCGATTGCTTTTTAAACTTTTATTGACAATGGCGCTTAAAGTTCTTTTAAATAAGTCCCGAATAAAATTGTTTAGTTACGCTTTGTACAAAACATTAAAAATTATATTCCAAAAAGCCGTACATAATAACTCGTAACAATAAAAATTAAATATCACAATCTGCAACTATGTGTTTGAGCAACAAAAATATACCGTTCTGTTAAAGGGCTAAAAATAAACAATGGTATGTCTAATCTCTTTGATGCCTCTTTAAAACAAATATTATCCTCTGTTATTGGTTTCCGACGAACAAGAACAGCTTTGCTTTTTCGCATTCGAACAGCGTCGTTAATTATGAAAATTTTCATTAGTGACGAGTAGGCTTCAAGTTAATTAAATATCAAAAGAAATTTAGTGACAAAAACAAGCGTGTCCCAATTTTCGTTACGAAATGGAATTTTTTTTCTTCGATTAATCACCTAGTTTAGACTAGCAATTTTTAAAGCTTGATTATTTCTGTAAACATATGTGTTGTTATAAGGTTTGTAGTTTTCATTTATGTTTTCAATTTGCTTTTGTTGTTGTTCTTGTGTACGTTTCTTGCTCCATGAATCCAAATATTCCATGCACGAAATTTCCAGGGTGAACCTAAAACAAAAATCTAAATGAATAACTTAATACGAAAATAGACTAATTATGAGATACACAAAGAAAATTTACGATTGGGAATGTTTCAAGTCGCGGATGGCAACAGCTCAAACGGTTTGTTGTCATTTGTTGCCTGGAATAACTTATGTCTTGGTATTCGAAAATGAGTTTTCTAAGAATATTTTATTTATAATTTTTTTTAAATGTCAACTACTTGCTGTGCTTCTGTCTTGTTCAAAACATTTGTTAGAGAAAGCTTGTATAGAAATAACAAAATATTTTCATCTATATCGGTCATTGTGAGAGTGAAACCGAAGTAATCAATGAAATACAGTACGGATAAAAATGAAAACAAGATAGTTACATCATCTGAAACAGTCCCGATTCATTAGTTAAGCAAAAGTTAAGTAAACAAAGCAACTTTTCTCTTAAGAATTTTTCAAACTGTTTACAAACATTCAAATAGTTATTACTAAATGATAACTTCAATAAAACACAACACCCTTATTATTTTTTACAAATGGACAGCATTCCTAATTATTTCTAGCACATTTCAGTATATTAAAATGTCAGAAAATTTCAGTTTTTAAAAACAATGGCGCACTGAAAGTAATAAATTTTCCCCCTTTTATATTAAATCAATTCACACATTGACCTTTTAAAGTTTGCCGACAAGCCCAAAAGAAACAAAAATTCTTTTCAAGTGTATAATTAAATTATTAAAATATAAACCTTAATAAAAAATATCCGAATAAAAGACAATTCAAGAGCCTTCAATATATTTCTAATTATTTTTTTAAAAAAAAAAGCGTTACGGACAACAAATTCTCAGACAAAAGATGGATTAAAATTTTCAGACAAAGCCAGTCTCTGATATTCGCATTGAATATAAATGAAATTTTTAATATTTAATTTACTCGTCATCAATTATTTACTCGCCAAATTCACCTTTTATTGAATTTGCAATGGAGACCAACGGGTCACAGTATTCATTCATTTATGTTTAGCAAGACAGAGCTTGATTTCATCGATACCTTTTAGTTTTGCATCGACTTTTTTAATTCTTTCAAATGAAATTTCAGAATAAAATGAAGGATGGATTATTTGATTCTATAATGAAACTGAAAAAATATTTTTATTAACTATAGTCAGTGTTGATTAAAATTCACAAAAAGTGGAAAATATTCTATGCATAGTGGCAGTAAAACACGAATAGCAATACTTCCTTGTTCTTTTCTAAGTAAACTCCAGAACTTATGAACGTTAAGATTATAAATTAGTCTTTAAATTGCTGTTTGAATAACAATCCATACATATAATAACAATGAATAATAATCCCTCCTGGGAATCTTTGAGTGCATAATAAAAGCATTTCAGAAAACTATATTTGTTTCCTAGTTTATAACACATTACAGAACACATATGGGGCATATTTTGTAGTGAAACTAGGAACAATTTAATGTCTCCCTTTCCAGATCACTATATGGAAGGCATTTCGAAACACCAATTGAAGTACTATTTTCTTCAGAACTCTTTTAGAAGTCACTTTGAAACAGCTAATAAAACAATTTCTTCAGAACTCTATTAGAACGTATTTGTCAACACTTTTTGGAACACATTCTGAACGTTTTTCTAAACGCCTTAATAAACTCTTTTCGGAACACATGTCGAAACGCTTTTCAGAGCACTTACGAAACAGCTTTCAAAAAATTTAGGTAAGATTTTCGACACACTTTCAGTAACACTTTTATTAAAAAGCAATTTGTTGTATGGGAAACATGCTTTAATTTTCCGATGAAAAAATATTGTAATCCTTTTTTTTTTAAATCGTACTCTTTTTCAGGCACTCAACGATCGTGACGACGAGCATTATGATCATATAACAGAAGTTTTCTTTTTCAGAAGATAGCACCAGAGATAGGTAGGTTTGAAATATCGTCGCACTAGAGCTACACGAGGGCTATTGGCGACTGGAGTTGTAATTTAGAACCACAGTCAAGTGACGAGCCACCACCTGAGTAGGCACCCAACGCAACAGTTAAGGGCGGCATCGTACGCAGCGTTGCATGGGACTTTGGAGCGTATTTAACCCCTCTTCACAGGGTATTATTCATCGGGCATTTTTGGCTTCACGGGCCGTTTATAGGTCGGTAGATATTTCGTCAATTCCCGGACCCGAACATGGGACCTTTCGCATGCTAGGCGAGTGCCTTGACTGGGATCCGCTTATAATAATATGTAATATGATGATGGTGTATAAATTTCTAAGGTATACGCTAAGATATATCAATTTGAAGTTAAGATATCCTTGAAAATACGAACAGCTTCAAAAATGATTTTAAAGTTTTTAAACTGTATATTGTGTAAACTAGATATAGTAGTATCAGAATTTAACATTGTTCTATTCGTCGCAGAGAAAAAAAAAGCACTATTGTTTTTAGAATAGTATGAACTGTTTTATAAAACATTAAAAGAAAAGTATTTTTTTAAATTCGGTACCGAAACCCCTTTAATCATTAATTTTCATTTTTAATAATTGATTTTATGTTTAATAACATATTTCTTTGAAATATGAAAGAACTAGAGATAGGCCGTAAGGTCGAAGGGAATCCCACTTACAATTCCAATTTAATGTAAAATTCGAAACCGATATCCCATGTCAAATAAATGTGAATATCATTTCATCTTTGTCCTTAAATTTAAATACTTATTTTACACTATTTAATCAATGTTTAATTGACTTTAATTGGTTTATTTGACTGCACACAAAGAACTTTTGCTTTTAGAAGCAATCACCAATATTATCTTGCTTAGAAATAAAATTATCACGACTTTTGCATGTTATCACAACATAAAAAATACCATTAAAACCCCTAGAGCACACGTTTTTTTTTCAATAATGACACTGTTACTTAAAAATTTTACGGAAGCAACTGTGGTGTCGATAAAATATTAAATGATCAATATAAAACTAATTTGTAGGCGCGCGTAGATATCCAGATGTTTTTGTTTGCAGGAATCTCTAAGCAACCAGCCCATTTCAATTGATTAGAATATGGCGCTTGGCTTTCTAAATAGCGCCAAGCATTCTACACTGCTCTAAACAATTATGGAAGGGCATGATTTAAACCTTTCACCCTTCCCCCCCCCCCCCAAGGATTCCATTTTTAATCGTCAGCTTGCGATTTTTTTATAAATAGGTTGAGCTCGCACTTATTTTAAATAATTTTATCAAGTTCTCCATGCATTGTTCTGTATGTTTATTTTTTCTTTCTGTATCGTTAGATGGAAGTATCATGGCTTTTGAAAAATTAAATAATTTTTGTTTTAATTATAAATGAAAATATGCAATGCATGGTAAAATAAAATTTACTGCGAAACAATTTTATTCAATTAATAGACCCTAGATTCTTCAATCTTGCATTTTTTTACGTTTAAAATTAATTTTAACTTTATTTAACAAATAAATTTTTTGTAAAATTTTTTATAGTTTTTTCGAAAGTTATGATCCAAATTTCCCCCTTTAAATTTTAGTTTAAAAATTAAGAATTTACTTTAGTCATATGGCACACATCCAAACGAAAATGCATTTCTTCCCATACTGCTTGCAGCAAGTCTGGAGTAATGGATGCAACAGCCTGTGTCATTCTACCTTTCAAGGTTGGTAAATCGTGTGGTTGGGGTGTAACTCTGCTGGAGTTATCCTTTGTTCATCACCTTTAACCACAACTGTCGAACGATTACAACGGATACTATTACAATTTGAAACTCGGCAATTCTTTTAGGGACACCATCTATTTTTCTGACCCACCAGCTCAGTTTATTTTCTGTAAAAGCAACACCATAATTTACGATCAATATTTTTATTCCATCCTATCTTTATAGGACTTTTTAAAACTTTTCCACATTAATTAATAAAACAATTATGTAGCATCTGTATATTTTTAATAAAAAAAATAATTTTACTCACAATTAACTGTGCAGTGTATGTCATTGATGAATTTAAACCAGATATTCCTTTTTTAGAAAGCATAAGTCTCGAATATATATTTTTGGCAAACTTTTATAAAACTTAATTACGTCACCAAAAGTTTCAATAAGAAACCAGGCCTTTCGCGAGACACCAATAGATGTAACATAGGGAATAAATCAGATGATGTAACGCTCTAGTTATCCATTTTATCCGTACTGCATTTTATTGCTTCGGTTTCACGTGCTGCGATTTCATTTCTTGCTTCCCTCTCAGAAACAACACTTTCATTTTTGACGATTCATGAATCCTCAAGCCTCATTTCGTTAATTTTGAGGATTGTTTCGTCAAACTGTCATATGACTTTTGAGTAAACGCGAATCCTCACTTTTACGATCGTGATTTGATTTTATCGTGATTTGACTTATCTTGATTTTGAGGAAACTGAATCTCATTGTTGTACTCACATGCTCGAAAATGACGAAATATTTCTTTAGACTAGACGATATTCAAATCCTCATAAAAATGACGGTTCAACTTTCCTATAACCCAGCGGCTGGAAAAGGATGTAAGACGAGATAGCAAGAGGTACACGCGTCAATCACAAACTTTGAGGAAACGAAAACTCGGAGCATTTGCCCGTGACGGAATCGTCAAAATTAAGGAACATTTCGTCGTTTTTGAGCATTCATTTTTTAGATTTTTCGGTTTCCTTCTCAAAATGACTGATATAGATTAAATAATTTCGTCTTTCTATGCAATATTTTTTTAATAAATGGTTTTAAAAATATTATCAGCACGAAGTTGGCATTTAAAATAAGTAAAATATTCTTAGAAAACTCATTTTCGAATACCACCACATAATTAAAGGCAACACATGAAAACCAACCGTTGGAGCTGCTGCCATTCACGAAGTGGTTGCCAAATATTTAAAAAAAATAAATTGAGTAATTGGACGTTTTAGTTATTTTATGTAAAGACATCGTTTAATGCAAAAAATAACTCTCTGTAAGGGATAGACTAGCCAAGGCTGGAAGTCTTGAAATCGTTAGAAACTGCTTAGTTAGTGCAAAAACCAGGCAAGAGACAGTTTTAAATGCGTGACTTTTGGTCACGCATTCTTTTTCGTACAGAGTCAAAATCGTGAAACTTTAAGTTCACGAGCATGTCAAAATAGAACAAAAATCATTAAAAAATTACTTAAATTGTATCAAAACGCTTGTGATGTAAAAGGTTAAACGTAATTTTTAACAAAATAAACATATGATACAGTCATCGCAAGCTTACGAAAATAACAATGACATCTTGTTCTCTTCTGATTCTTCTTAGTCCTAAAAATAGAGGGAATTGATACGAACTCTTTTTGTAATTGAAGAGCTTAGTGGAAAAAGGTGCTAAATGACATTTTTGAAAAAATAGAGATTTTAGTGTCAATGAACATGTTATTCCGTCCTTTAACACTTTCAGTCCCAAAAATTTACTACACTACAGAAACATCTGATATTCACAAAATAAGCTTATTTTAGGTCAAAAATAAGAGTTCCACAAGAAAAAAAATTCATTAAATTTTTTTATATGGTTTTGGAAATAATGCCAAAAATTTTTAACTGTGAAAAACAACAAAATAAAAAATATATATTACCTAAAAACACTTCGAGTTATATCTTTAAAGGTATCCGACCACAGTATTAAAAAAAATTACTAATTATTTTAACAGAAATAGTTTAAATTGTGTTTTATATATGTGGAACTGAAGTGAACTTTTCAAAAATCAGGTAAAATGCTTGTTAGCTATTTTCTAAATTAAAAAAAATAGTAATTCTGACTTCTAAAAAATTTTTTTTTTGGAAAGGGGGGATTAATGAAAAATATTGTTTAATAGAACAAAGTGTGAAGAATCGAATGATGCGTGTTTGGATATCATAACGGGACATAAACATTTGGAAAAAAGTGATGATGCCAAATGGCATCACTGGGACTGAAATGGTTAAAGATTTCTCCAAAGATTAAAGATCAAGAATCTCCCTTTTCATAAATTTTAAATTAAAAACATATTTTACAGTTTGTAAGTGCCGTTGTTAACGTGCAGACGAAAAAATTTAAAGCCCTTTATCGTTTTCACCTTTTTTGTCACTGAGGACGTTCTTCCACTAAGCTCTTCAATTGTTACGTTAGGTCCTGAAGCGTCGATTTCCGAAACCAGTCGAGTAAATTGCTCTTCACTGGTTAATGAAACCACGATTCAATTTAACTCGCTCAACGATTTTGTTAAACTATAAATTTTACTTTCGAAAGAACTATTACTATGTATTGTTTTTTTTTAAATAAAAACGAACGTTAGGTATTTTAAAAGACGCCAACTAATTAAAATAAGAATTTCCAAAAACTATAAAATAAATTATTAACTTTAGGAATAAAACTTAAATGACTGTGACTTGTCCTTGGCAGCTAAATAGGCCTTCATTATATGTTTAAAGTATTTTTGATCAATTAGCATGTGTCCTCTCTCGGGTGAGGCAAATAAAAGTGGCCCCCCTGTCTAGAGATAGGAATACGTTGCAATGCTTGGCGAGAAAAACTCTTGAAGCCGCCTGAAACATGTTTATGCATTGGTTGGACCGCTTCACATTAGAGCTACTCTGGCGAGTTTATATCTTAGTTCGTATTGTATGAAGAGACGTCCCATAATGTAAATTTTGTGCCTTGCAATCAATTTCGAATGTTTTATATTAACAAAAACAAAAAAGTCCGATTATCTAGGATAAATAACGATCGAAATAATCACTAGTGGGAACTTTTCTTGCTCAGCTCTGCAAACCCTGTTTATGTTACATTTCAAGTAGCTTCTCAAACCATATCGTAGTTGCCGGCAAATAAGTCGCCAAGCGTTTGTTTGGGCTTAATATTGAAGCGATCAATAGCTTCATTAAGCAAACCTGTTTTTGTATTGGTTTTTGACTAGGCAACATTTCTGTCGCATTCTTATCTCCAAGTAGGGGCCACTTTTATTTGCCCTGTATTGTATATTGCCGAATAGTAAGAGTATAAGAACTGTCGTATGTTATACAGCTTCATCTAGCTCACCAAATCTTTAAAAAATTGTCATGATCAACTATTGTTTTAGAAGATAATATTAATAACACAACTGAATATTTAATTTATGTTTCCTAATTTCTTTGGAAAACATTAATAATAGAGCCAATATTCAATTAAACAGCATAGGGATATATGCCATTGTTATGTTAATATGCGGATATTTGACCCTTGATAATGGAATCTTCATTTTCTCAGTACACATCTAGGCCGTACCTTGGCTTTTACAAGCGTTATTTTTAACTTAACGATTGTCGATAATCAATTGACTTTTCTGCCTAATTATCCTGAGTTAGGATGGGAAACTGATCTGCTCTTGATAATAGGTTAGGGTTTGAATAAACGTCGCCCTAGAGCTACATGAGGGATTGGCGAAGGGCGTCATAATTTAGAACTACAGTCAAGTGACGAGCTGACACCTGAGTAGGCACCAATCGCAACCGTTAGGGGTGACATCGTACGCAGCGTTGGGGCTTTGGAGCACATTTAACGTGCATTCCCCTACACGGGATGTTATTCGTCACATTTTTGGTTGTACGGGGGGTTTATAGATCACTAGTTGTTTTTCCAATGTCCGGAATCGAACCTGGACCTTCCTCATGCAAGGCAAACGCCTTAAATGGAGTCGGAGGGTTCTTTCTGGACCATGTTATTTTACCTAACTTCTGTAACTTTTTTTTTCAAGAACTATATGAGATATCATTATGATTTTTTTTTATATTTTTTGCTCCTCACATATAATTATTTGATTTAGAACTGAGGATATTTCCACATACTAAAAAATACTTTTACAGTGATTTTTTTAAAATATGTACTTAAAAAATAAAAAAATCAGATTTACCAATTATATATATAAAAAGGATAAATATATATATATATATATATATATATAGTCATTTATAAATAATATATAGTATAGTATATATATATATATATATATATATATATAAATAAATATTATACAAATATATAGCTATATATATAGTTTAAAATATATATTTAAACAATTATATATTTATTATATATATATATATATATATATTTTTATATATATATTTATATTGATATTATATTTAATATATTTTAATATATATTATATATTTTTATATATATATATATTATATATATTATTTAATATATATATTATATATATATATATATATATATATATAAATCTATATAAAATATATATATATATATATATATATTATATATAACATATAATATAAATATTATATCAAATAATATAAGAAATAGTAAATATTTAAATAAATATATAAAAATATATATATATAAATATAAATATTATAAAATATTTATATTATTATATATATTATATATAATTATTATATTTATATATTATATTTATATATATATTATAATATATATATATATAATATATATATATATATATATTATATAATATTATATATATATTTTATATATATATATATATAAATAAGAGCCCAGATATTTAAAATTCCTCAGTTTAAAGCAAAGAGCTATCAAGTTAAAAAAAAAAACATGTTGATATTTTTTACAGTTCCTGAGAAAAATGTTCCTAACTGCTGAAAAACCTTCAGAAAAGTAAGGTTTAGATAAGAACTAATGATAAGAATATTTAAAAAATGTTTTTAGAAGAAAGGCCACTACACAGAAATCGATAATCTTGGTCTTAAATTAAAGGTAAAGATAAGAAAAATACAAAACAAAATGGAAAAACAGAAAATCGAAAAATTTGACCTTAATGCCCATATACGACTCCCTTTAACCGACTGGGCTCCCCAGCACCCATTTTAATAGTTAAAATATAGATACATATTTATATTTTATTGGAAAAAAGTGAGACAATTTTACACCTTTTGAATAAAATGAGCCGACTATTATATAATTTGAAGTTATACATTTAAAACAGACATTTATTTTAGTTCAAATGGGTAAAAAGGAAAGAGAAAAACTAATCCCAATGTGAATTAAATATTGAGCAAAAACATTTGAACTTTAATTTATATTGTGTTGATAAATTGTTGGGAAAGAGTGATCGGTATTGAGAATTTTTTTGTCAATTGTTACTTGATGTTAGAATTTATTAGCAAGTGCAACTGTTTTCGGTTTGTTTTTGTTTCAGATCCATGAATCTTTCAATGAACCAACATGTCTAAGCCGCATTTTAAAGTAAGTATTTCGTTATGAATAGAATCTGTATGCGTGTGGTACCTTACCAGCTGGGCTCCCCAGCCCCTGCATTTTAGGACACTAATCTCCGAATACATAACTCATTTAAAGAGTTCACAAAAGACCTACTCTTAAACCTAAACTTTTGAGGATGATATGCGAAGATTTATAGGAGGTTATATCCAACCTTCAATCAACGTACGGTCACGTTTATAGTTCGTTTGCAAACTGAATAATCCTACTAGGACCGTGGAGTTGAAGTGGCAGTCATTGTGGAAATGCAATGAAACGGTATAGAAGTGCAATTCCTCGTGAAGTACTTGGACGTGACATAAAGGGCGTGAAAGTTCTGACACTCCGATTGCTGGTATTTAGGGGAATTACTAAATATGGAAGACTTCGTGGAATTTACCGGGGTTTAGTGAAAGCTTGAGAAGGATAAAGTGTGGGGTAGTTTTGAGATGAAGGGTCACACACGAGACACATCTCTTGGCACGAAAAATTATTAAAATGTCGACAGCATAAGTTTTTTGTGTGTGAAATTTTAATGTATTTTAGTTTGTAGTTTTTAATTAAGGAGCTCAGTGGAAGAACTTGCTAAGTAAAATATGATGCCTGATGATTTATGATATACTAGCAAATAAATACCCTTTCCTCGCACGGACTAAAACAATTCACATCGATCCTAGTATAGGTACCATTTAATCACGTTGGTATTGAAGGGAATATTTGTTAAAAATTTCGAAATTCTAAGGGCAGTGTAAGAAGGTCTTTCACGATCCACATACGACAGGAAGGCAGGCAAATACACGGACTATTTCTTTTATTATTATTACAGATATTGAGCGTCAAACAAGTTAAAAAAAAACAGTTCGCAGGCGGACGATCGAAAAGAGGTGTCTCTGGACACCCATTATGGCACGACTTCATTCAGCGAGCAAAGGGATTATTTGTTCCACTTCACTTAGGAAACGCACAAAATCAAAACGAAACTCCACTCATTTCGCAAACGCGAATCGTTTCGCATGGCAATTTCACTTCTAATTCAGCCATAGTTTTGAAACAAAGTTACAGTGGATTGACTGTCAAACCAGCACTTCTTCGCCCCTAGATTTTATTACTATTAAAATAGAATCAAACCTAATGAATACAAAATGGGAACAAAACAGTAATAAGTAAATAGCTCTATTGATCAGTCAGGCTCAGTTAAAAATCTAAGGAAATAACTAAAAAATTTAAATTTTATATCATCGAAGAAATGTGCTTTGGAAGATAAAAAACCCTATTACGTAAAGTGCTAAAAGGAAAATATTCTAAGTAATAAACATTTTATGTTATGCAACAGTAGTTACTTTATGATTACTTATTGCATTACAAGAAATAAATAAAATATAGTTTTATATGCCTCCATCTAAATAAATAGACATAAGCTTTATTTTAAAATACATGTTAAAGAAGAAACAAAAAAAAAAAAAATAGTTTTTGAATACAACTTACGAAATTGTACGCTATATTATATTATAGTTCCACGTATTATATTTTGTTATTCTGTTATAAAAATCAAATGATTCTTATTATAAAAGTAATTTTTTTTTAAATTTTATTTAAGATTCAAAAATGTATTCCAAATCAAACATATTATATTTCTTGGCTGTTTTGATAAAAGAGAATTTTAATGTGAAAAATAACGAGCAATTTTTTCACTACTCCTCCATAAAATCCTATTACGTG